>APFE031009615.1:20426-42959 GCA_000404065.3 Pinus taeda | reverse complement strand
GTTGTTTTGGGTTGGGTTCAACAGTTGTGTCATGGTTCAGCCGGAAGCAATAGTCAGTAGCACTGAGTGCAGCAGAAGCAGAGTATATGGCAGCCAGTCTAGCTAGTTGTGAGGCCATCTGGCTTCGCAAGATGTTGTTTGGCTTATTTGGTCAGCCGTTGAGACCTTCAGTGATTTACTGTGATAATCAGAGTTGCATTTAACTCACGGAGAATCCAGTATTTCATGACAGGTCAAAGCATATCGGGATCATATATCATTTCATCAGAGACTATGTTCAGAAGGGAGCTGTGAAGCTTGAGTATATTTCCACTGATGAGCAGGTAGCAGACATTCTTACCAAAGCCTTACCACGGGGCAAGCATGTTACTTCAGAGACAAGATGGGTGTGGTGAGGAACACCTTCCTCGGTAAGAGGGAGTGTTGAAATTTGGTACCGGAGGACAGGTGGTTCCCTTAGGCTTTGATCTTTGGCCTAGGGAAAAGTGTCCAAAAGATTTTAATTTTTCTCCTTAAGTGACTTTATAATTTTTATAAAGTTAAAATCTAATTTAAAAGTGACTTTAAGTGATAAAGTTACTAAGTCTAATTTTAAAGTGACTTTTATAAAGTTAATGTAAAATTAGGAAGGAAAAGTGACTTTGGAAATAAATGACTAAGTGGGTCTTTATTAAAGTTGGTGAATTAAAAAATAGAAAGTGAGATTTAAATGTGCATTTAATCTCAGCCATTGATCTAAATCTATTTCAGCCATTGGATTTAGGGATCACCCAAAAGTCACTTGGATCACCCAAAAGTCATTTGGAGTTTATATTAAGGGAGGAAAAAGAGGAAAAGATCACATTCGATTCAATTCTTTCATGAGCAGATTGAGAGAAGGAGAGCAAGAGAGCAAGGGAGATTTCTGGACAGTGAGCTGCGGAGTATCAACAACGGAGTTTCAGCAGCGGAGTAACAACAGCGAAGTTTCAGCAGGGCAGTTTTTTAGCAAGGCTGAGATAAGTTGTAAAAGTTTGCTTGCTGATTTTTGCTGAATATTTTCTTGCTGTAAAAATACATTTTTCAGAAATAAAGAAGAGCTCTCAAACTGGTTTTCCCAAGAGTTGTAGGGGGTTTTTCCAGGGTCACGTTGACCAAAAATATCAGTGTTTTAATGTGTTTTAATGGCTGTTTATTACTGCTGATTTTTATTTCTGCAATTTCCAGCATTCTGTAAAATTTCCAGAATTTGTGTTTTCAGCAAATTTATTTTTTTCAGCTTGTTGAATGTATGGTTATGGGAAAGGGCATTTAACTACATGGGAGAAATAAGGAGAAACTGAAAACCGGGGTGGGAAAACAGAAATTTTTACAGAGAGGAAAGAAAGAAAGAAAATGCACTCTACGTGACTGATATAATAAAAAAATAGGCATGAAAACTGTCCAAACCATTGCGCAAAACATAAAATATTGCACCAACTAGCTAGAGAGCTACAAGAAAAGGCATATTCAAACCATATCTTTGTATTGGTCAAGAGAGTGGCTGCATCAAAAAGATGCAATACAAGACTGATCACAATATTTCTGCTCAATAGAAAACATAGATAGCAAGGAAGAAAGAAGAGAATATGGGGAAGAAAGGATGTTGGCCGCTTTCAAAACTTTGCTTAACAATGACTATGTGCCCTTCCTTTATAGATTTCTTGAAGTCACTAAGGAAGGCACCTAGTGTTGGCATTAGGGATCAGTTGTTTGGTTGGCATTGATGTCAACTTAGTAGCATTTGTGTTGGAGGTTGTATTGGTGTTGGTTGGCATTGATGTCAACCTGGTAGTATGTGATTGCTTATGCACATGTTTGATTGGTACAAGACTGGGTTTATGCTAGTGAGATCGTACTTGGCTTGTGCATTGGTTGCAGTCTTGCAGACCTTAGTTGGATGGTTGTAGATATTAGTTGTTAAATTATGGTATGTTCTATGCTTAGAGCAATTTACTTATCTTTCCTATTATTATCCATAGATTAGCAATCACATCTACATTAAGTAAAGTGCAGATAGAACATTTAAACAATCAACAGAAAACAAGCCAAGACAAGAGACACAAGATGTGTCGGCTAGCCAGGGACAAACCCCAATATGGGGAAACCCTTTGATCAAATCTTCTTTTATCTTCAATAATTCAGCAGAGAGAAATAGTACAAAGATTTGATTTATATCAGCAGCAGCAAACCCAAGATCAACCCTAAACTAGGGCGGCAAACCCTAGATTGAACTCGTGGGGCGCTCCCACCGAATGCCTAACTCGCCAAGTCTCCATCGGCGAGTCATTCACCGTGCACCGGTCCAAGATTTTGCCGTGCACTAGTCCAAGACTTCGCCGCACATCAGTCCAATACTTCGTCATGCACCAGCCCAAGATTTCATCGTGCACCAGTCCAAGACTTCGCCAAGCATTAGTCCAAGACTTCGCTATGCACCAATCCAAGACTTCATCGTGCACCAGTCCAAGACTTCGCCGTGCATCAATCTAAGATTTCACCGTGCACCAGTCCAAGAATTCGTCGTGCACTAGTCCAAGACTTCGTCACGCATCAGTCCAAGACTTCAACGTGCACCAGTCCAAGACTTCGAACAACCTGTTTCGGCTCACGCGTGAGAGAGAGAGTCTTTCTGTGCAGGAGAGAGATGAGACTCTTTTTCTGCGCAGGAGAGAGAGATATATGATGAAAAGTGAATGACCAAATGAGGAGTCATCCTGTATTTATATCCAAACATTGAAGGTGAATAGATGTGTCTGTTGGACGTCTGAGCCTACATAAGTTGCTGGCTGACTTTGATAATTTGTCAATAATCAAAATAAATTCATATCTCCATAAATACTAATCGAAATCGGATGATCTTTAGATCAATCCTACACCTCTCGACGAGAGGAATCTAAGAAAAATATTATCAGCCATGAATAAGGTGACCCACATGGAGTTTGGCCCTAGTTGCCAATTTTAACACTCCCTCTCAACTAGGGAGATCTCCATCTACAATTCTTCTGACCGTCGCTACCATTCATCCATCAAATGCACTGTCTTGTATAGGTTGGCCGCTACTCTGCTTTGTTCTGTTCTTCTCTGCTTAAACTATGAAAAAGAAGAAGTGATCGAGGATATCTCATACCATCTTCCACTGACCCGAAGTCAATCTGGAGTGTGTACAACTTTCACTAGTCCCAGACCAGTCCTCTACTGACCCGAAGTCAGTTTCAGAGGGTGTACCACTCTCACTGGTCCCAGACCAGTATCATTGATCCCAGATCAATGGAGGTCATCCAAGTATAGTGAGTACGGTAGATACAACGATGCGTCCATCGATAGAACTACTATGGTCCCTATCCTCATTTCCCTGCTCATTAATCAGTGAGAGGTACTTCCCATGAGTCCCAAACTGCATGGGTAGGATGCCTTGACAGGAGAACTAATCATCCTATCCACAGGAGAACAAATCATCCTGTCCAGTGGATGCCACGAAGAACTAATCATCCTGGCCTACAAGAGAATGAATCATCCTGTTCCACAATTGCCATGGAGAACGAATCATCCTAGCCCACAAGAGAACTAATCATCCTGTTCCATAGTCGCCACGTGGTGTCAGGGGAAAGTTGAACCTTCTACCCTATACAAAGTGCACCAACAAGGGATGGTGAGTTACCCTGTGGTCATATGTTGCTCCAAGTACCCCGCGCCCCCTTGGAGCTCCCAGAGCTCAGTACATCATACTTGGCCCTCAAAAGAGGGTCTCTGAATGACTCCAAGTCGTTCTCAGAAAGTCAGAAATTTGACCTTTCCTAGGGGCTTTGTCAAAATGTCGGCGACTTGTTCATCTGTACCGATATGTTGGATCCTTATAGCTCCCCGTTGCACCATGTCATGAATATAGTGGTACCTAATATCGATATGCTTGGAGCGATCATGGAATACAGGATTCTCTGATAAACGAATCCCACTCTGGTTGTCACATAGGATCATGGTGGTATCCAATGTAAATCCAAGCAACTCACTGAAGAGCTTTTGTAACCAGACTGCTTCACAAGAGGCCATGCTAGCAGCAATGTACTCTGCCTTGGCAGTGCTCAAAGCCACAGACTTCTGCTTCCTCCTCATCCAGGATATCGAAGCAAATCCCAAGGAGAAACAGCACCCGAAAGTGCTCTTACGGTCCACCACATTGCCTGCCCAATCAGCATCAGTATATCCAAGTAGTCTCACATTTTCGGCAATGTATCTTAACCCATAACTTATAAGTAATTGTGCCACAAAGATATCTCAGCAGATTCTTGGCACCAATCCAATGTATGTGGTGAGGTTCAACCATGTGTTGACTCAACGTGTTGACTGCAAAGCATATATCTGGACGGGAGTTCACTAGGAACATCAATGCTCCGACGAGTTGATGATACTCGGTGGTATTTCGTAAAACAGGTCCAGCAGGACCACTGCTTAACTTCTTCAAGTCAAGCTCCATCGGGGTGGTTACAGGCTTGCAGTCCACCATGCCGAATCTCTCCAATAACTTCACCACATATTTTCCTTGAGATAGGAAAATCTCCCCTGGTTTCTGCCAGACTTCCAATCCTAGGAAATAGTGCATAAGTCCTAGGTCTTTCATCTCGAACTCAGAAGCTAGCTCCCTCTTACATTCATGAATGAGAGGGTCTGCACCTATTAGAAAGAGGTCGTCAACATATAGCACCAGTATGAGAGGCTTGTCATCTATAACATTAAAGTAAAGGTTGGGGTCGGCTTCACTCCTAGTGAATCCCAGCTTCATCAAGTAGCTATCGATCCTCTCATACCATGCTCGAGGTGCTTGCTTTATCCCATAGAGGGCCTTCTTCAACCTGCACACATGAGATTCTCGATCATGAATCTCAAATCCTTCGGATTGCTCTACATAGACGTCTTCTTTGATCGAACCATGTAAGAACGCAGTCTTGACATCCATCTGATGTAGGTTCCATCCTTGCAAAGCAGCAAGGGCTATGATCGAGCGAATGGTGGTATATCGGGCAACAGGTGCAGATATCTCGTCATAGCCTATACCTTCCTTCTGGGAGAAGCCACGAGCAACAAAATGAGCCTCATACTTTTCTACACTTCCATCAACTACATGCTTTATCTTGTAAAGCCATTTTGAAGTGACAATTGCCTTGTCCTGGGGTCTGGGGACTACATCCCAGACATGGTTCTTCATAATAGACTCATATTCTTCGGTCATAGCATCCTTCCATACTTGATGCTTGACGGCATCTGTGAATGATGAAGGCTCATTTTAGATGATCGTGCTCATGATGGTCAGGTATCCTTGATACCTGTTCAGTTTCTTACTTTCAAGGAAGGTTCCTCGGGGTGCTGTGTGTCCTTCAGCATCATCAAGTGTCCCCCTAAGCCATGAAGGCCTCTTCCTTGAAGAGGAGGGCTCAGGAGTATAGGGTGTAGTGGTCTCCCTCTTAATGCCAACCTCTTTGCAAAAGTCATGAAACTCATTGGATTCATATTCAGTCCCATTATTAGTCCTTAGAATCTTCATCTTTTTTTCGGTTTGATTCTCGATCAAGGCTTTGAAGTGTCGAAACCAGGAGAACACTTCATCCTTCTTTTTCAAGAAATATATCCAAGTCTTGCGAGAATAATCATCTGTAAAAGTGAGGTAATATAAATATCCTCCCAAAGAGTTCAGAGGCATCATATCAGATATGTCTGAGTGAACCAACTGCAATATATCGGAGGTCTTGCTTTGGCTTGAGGGGAATGGTCCCCTTTTGAGCTTCCCTTTGGCACATCCTGGACATACACCTTCTTGCTCTAATCTGAACTTGGGCATCCCAGTTACCATTTTTCTTACATCAGGTAGAGCTTTATAATGAAGGTGAGCAAACCTTCGACGCCATAATTCGGATTGAAGAGGTGTGTCACCAGTCATGACACCCAACAGACTTGCTCCGCCCTGATATAATGAATCAACTCGAAACCCAAGAGTAAAAGCATCTTTAAAGTTCTTTTTCCATACACGTATCTTGCCATCGTTGAAAGCCACCTTGTAGCCTTTGTCTTCCATTGCCAAAATGGACACCAGGTTCTTTTTGAGATTAGGTACATATAATACATCTTGTAAGTGGATGGTATTACCCTGATTTAGTTGAAGAGTGACATTTCCTACGCCTTTCACAGGATATTTTGAATTGTCTCCAAAAACAATTTCCAGGTTGGTTTCTTTCTCTACTAGATTATAGAGAACTTCTTTGTAACCAGTGAAGTGCCTTGAGGCACCACTATCAATAAGCCAATTTCCCAGCAAGTCCGAGGGAGCAGTATTAGATAGAGCAGCTGGTAGATAATATTCATCTTGCTTATTGTCAACAGTGTTAGATTCATACCTGGAATTTCTTACCTTCTTGAATGGTTGTCCTCTTCCTTGATTTCCGGCACTTCTTTTACCTCTGCCATTTGACTTGCCATTCCTTTGATTGCTTTGAGAAGGATTTTGATCATCGTCCCGATGTGAGTCCCTTTTATCAAGGCACTCCCTTGCATAGTGACCCGTTTTATTGCAATTGTAACATCGTCCTTTTCTTCCACCCTTTGGTCCAACCTTTCCTTTGAATTTAGCCCCGAAATTGTTTCTTCTTTTAGTATGGGAAGAAAAGGCAGAGGGATGACCTTTAAGTATGAGTATTTCTTGCTCTTCCATCCTTGTTTCTTCTTGAATGCATCTGGCCATTAATTCCTCAAATCCAGGAATTACGTTATTGTTGAGAAGAGTAGTCCTAAATATATACCATTTAGATGGTAGTCCTCTAAGAGTGGTGAGTGTCATTTCCCTGTCAGGATTTACTTCCCCAATAGATAGGAAATCGTTCTTGATCTCGGTGATTCTTAAGAAGTATGCTTGCATACTCTCATCTTTGCCCTTCTTAATTTCCTTCAGCTTATTTCTAAGAAACGGGACTTGATTTGCATCATTAACTTTAAATAAACTCACCAGTCTATCGTAGATTTCCTTGAAGGTGTTCAGCTCAGAAACATAGGCCACCAAGCATTTGTCGATAGAGTCCCGGATGATCTTCTTTGCTTTGACTTCTCCCTTGGTCCATTTGTTCCTAGCAGCAGCAGATGCATTTGATAGAGGCTCAACAATTCCGCCTCTCACATGGTCCAACACATCCTGTTCTTCTAATGTTAGATCGAGAGACATCTTCCATCCATGATAGTTAGACTTCTCACGGAGTTTGTCTTCAGCAGGGAAGTGCGTTGAGGACCCCATGATTTCTTTCAAATAGCCTTGCCAACCTTCTCTTCGGTGAATAGATGTGCCTGTTGGGCGTCTGAGCCTACATAAGTTGCTGGTCAACTTTGATAATTTGTCAATAATCAAAATAAATTCATATCTCCATAAATACTTATCAGCCATGAATAAGGTGACCCACATGGAGTTTGGCCCTAGTTGCCAATTTTAACATTAGTGCAGGTTGTTGGCTTGTGTGTGGATGCCTTGGCAAGTTATGGAGCTACTACACCTAGTTGACAGTACTAAGACTGCCAAGTCATGCTTATGGTACTTGGTGTATGTATGGATGGTTTTTGGCTAGTATGATCAGTGGCATGGTCTTGCAGGGTTTATCATTGATGGTTGAAGATGTTGGAATAGTTGTGGTGAAGTTTGATGGCTTCAGTGTTCGCGCTGATGGAAAGCATTCAAGTCAACCTAGTTTGACTTGTGATCAGTGTTGCGAACATCTCGATAACATCCCGATTTTATTTCAAAATCATGATTTTTTGGCCTAGCCGATGTTTGCTGATTTTTAAAGATATTTTTATGGTATCTTAATTTTGTTGATGTTTGCCGATTTTTACGATTTTTTGGTTTTCCGGACCCTTGCCGATTTTATCCCAATGTCGATGTTCGCAACATCGCTTGTGATGATGATGGAGTTGTTACAATGGATTGTTGGAGTGTTGTAGAGGCTACAGTGGCTTCCTGAGGACTTACTGATGATGATCAACCAGTGGAGCAAATTTGAGCAGGTTCTAAGCAGAGGAAAGATTATTTTGAGCATTCTCTTCCACAGTGGTTTGCACGACAGTGTTGTGGGAGCGACTAAAAGTCTCAGTCGCTGGCATGCGGGCCTATGGGAGCGACTGAGGTGTTCTAGTTGCATGGAGCCTATGTTGTGGGTGCGACCGAGACTTTTCATGAAAATTCCTCCGCATTCCTCGCGCTCATCAGGTGTTTATTTGGTTTTCCGACTTGTCTTGTTCATGACTCATCATGTAAAGGTAGAAAAAGGCTATTGTGCTTCTAGATGATGGTTAAAAGAGAATATTCATTAATAAATGAAGTTAGTGCCTTGATTGAGTCAAGAAGCATTGAACCAAACCACTTTTAGCATATGAACAGAGCTCCACTACATGATTGGAATTAATTGAGTTAATCATCTTCAGAAACTACAAATATGTGGATAAAGGTTGCTCATTTGGTTGGTTCTCTTGTATGAGGAAAGTGTCATAATGTTTTGGAGAGCCATTGGTGAAGAGTGTGAATTTGCTGAAGCAAAATGTGCATGGAGGTATAGTTGTAGCAGAGACAAGAATATGCATGGCTGAAGACTACTCTTATGTGACAGGGCTACAATGGATTTTGCTAATGCATTTGTGATTTCAGGGGTAGAATTATTGTTTGAGTTTATATGATTGTGATAGATTGGTTGCAATAGTGTCTCATGTTTTCATATGGCAGATATGTATTTCATTGTTGAGTTTATGCATCTAGTTTGCTTGCAGAAAATGTATTGAGGCTATGTGAGTTGAGAATGATGTAGGAATGTGAGAGAGGAGTATGATTTGAGTTTGATTCAGTGATTGATGTTTTTGTTCTATGAAGATATTGTTGTTGTGATGTTCATGTTGAGCAGCTCAAGTGTTCTAGTTGAAAATGCATAAAAGGTGAAACACATAGAGAAGTGGGGTGAGTGCTCCGACAAAACAAGTATTGAGAACAGATTTCTTCATAAGTCCAATGGATATTGGGCAAGACTTGTTGACTAGATGTGTGTCTATAGAGTCGTAGATGGAGATCATAGTTCCTTTTAGATAGTTTCCATATTGTACTCTCTATGTAATGATTTGCTTAACAAATAATAAAATATATTAAGCAGCGCAGCAGCAACAAGGGTGGTTTTTTCCTTGGAGGGGGTTTTCCACCAGGTATCCTATGTTGCTATGTGATGTGATGATTTGTGTTTCATTATGCATGTTTATTTAATAAGTTATGGCTCTCATGTGCAGATTCTAGTTGAAGTTGCATGTTCAGACCTAATGCTTATTTGTTAAGTGATGAATTGATTAATATATTGGAGAAAAAGTTTTATTGTTGTGAAATTGTTATCACCACTGATTCACCACCCCCCCCTAGTAGTGATCCTAGTTCCAACACCTAGCTCATGCAAGAGCTGATCCAAAATTATTCTAACCATCCTTAACTCATTCTAAACTCAAAAAATTCCAAAAATAAAATGAAAACACCCTATCCAAAATTAGCCCGAGCTCATGCACCCTCCGCGTAGTGTTGATTGGATTGAAGATAAAATAAAATAGCTGGCAAAAAGTATAATTTCCTCATGCAACGTCTCTTTGTAATTCACCCTACCACTTTGACTTGGAATTTTATTATTTTTATTTAAGGTGATTACTCTTGGAGAGTGCCCTTTCACACGGAAGAGACAAGAGGTACTTTGCTTGCACCTTGCATAAGGGAGAAAGTTGAGGAAGATGGCGTGTGGAATCACATTCATCTAGAAGCTTGTATTCAATATTTTATATGGACATTTTAGACCTAATTCATCCACTTAGGCTTTTATTGTAAATACTTTTCGTATTTTTTCCATGGAGAACAAATTAAGCAAATTATTATTTTATGGTAGAAGAGGTTTGAGCTAAAATCTCTATAAGGATCTACTCACTCCATTTTGTATGGTGGGATTTGGGAGAACTCCCTCCCTTGGAGCTTAATGTAATATCTTAGGATGTGCTTAGAGAATCTACACAATTATCTTGTGGGTGAGACCAAAGTTTTAAAACTTAGACATGGACTTGGAATAAATCAGGGTTAACTTAGACTAAGAATGACTTGCACTGCTCCAATTTCAATGACTTGGTTTACTAAAAATTACATACAATATTTAAATTTTAATGACAAAATTATATTTTAAAGATTTCAAACCATGATTCCAGGAAATTATTAAAAATAAATAAAAAGCATTATGAATGAATAAGCAATGACATTTAAATGACAGACAATGTTCCACCATTGCTTTTATTAGATCCTCTTAGTATCACACTTTCCCTCTTGTCCAGCCTTTGCCTTTACCTTAATCCTCCAAGGAAATCAATCTACACCACCATATTTTAATCATAGTTTTAAAAACCAAAACTGGGTTTTGAACCAGCCCACTTATCTAAGTGGGTTTTAAACCAGATTCAATGATCTAGATTTGAAAAAAAATACATAAAATAATTAATCTTTAGTGAAAAAATATTTTTAAAATTCCAAACCACTAGCGACTAAATATTCAAAGTTTGTTCATCTATATACCATGTAAGGGTGAATATATCAAAATGGCACCGAGTGCAATACATATCAACAACAAATACATAATCAATGAGGGTATAAATGGCCCTCTAGAGTCCAAAAACAATGCTACAAGCTATTGGGCCACTGGCCTAACTACAAATCACTGATCAACATGATCACTCATCACTAATTCACCACTACTAGAAATGGGATCATCAACAAGAGCTACACAAACGTCATCTGGCTCAAAGTCGTCAAATTTAGATTCCCCAACCTTATAATATGGTAGAAATTGAAAAAGCTTAACATCTTTCACCAAGGAATTTAGTTTGAGTGAAGGGTTCATCTCCTCAACCGTATCATATGGTAGAAAACGTGTAACATGCTTAACCAATTACTTTGGCTTGAGTGAAGGATACATTTTTGTTAAGGTCATGGCAAAGGAGTTCAATAATCAATACCACCAGTTAACAATCAATACCCCCAACATCAAGGTACATAAAGGTCTTCATGCTCTCGATTAAATTCAAATCCAATACCCTCATACATGATAGAATTCAATGAAAATATTGCAGTCCTACCAATCCTAGAATCCTGAAAAAATCTACTGAATTTTGAGTGAGATATGAAATTCCAATTTCTCCATATGAAGTCCAATAAGGTTGGAACCAATGAATCATTGTGATAAGGCCTTGGACTCCCTCCAATGAATCAATCTGCATACATTGGACTCCCTCCCATACACTTCAAAGCCTTGAGGTTGCTCAATATACACCTCTTCCTCAATCAACCCATTGAGGAAGGCAGTTTTCACATCCATCTGATGTATCCTCCATTCCATATCTGAAGCAAAAGAAATGACCACCCTGATAGATGCATATTTGGCTACAAGAGAAAATGTCTCCTCATAGTCTACTCCCTCATTATTGGAGAACACTCTCACCACAAACCTTGCTTTGTACTTCCCAATGCTGCCATATGTTGCATGTTTGATTTTGAAGTTCCATTAAGAAGTGACCATTAACTTACCTTTAGGCCTCAGCAGTATATCCTACACATCGTTCCTCATGATGGAACTATACTCTTCCATCATGGCATCCCTCAAAAAATGCTAATTTGTAGCCTCCTCAAACATAGAAGGCTGGGGGGAGAAGGCTCAGACTCACTAGTGTTGCCCATTAAGGCCAAAATTGGAAAAATTGGTTGGTGGTCTACTCTCCCTTAAAGTGTTGCTAGGAGCCTCCACACGCTTCTCAACATCTCTTAATGTTTGCTCAACCCATCTCGACCTCCTTCTGACAAAGCTCGAAGGAACATCTCGCTCCTCCTCCTAATCTGAAGGTTGTGCCCCTGTTGTTGGCGTTGTTGGTCCCTACTCAACCTTTGGAGCCTCTCGCTCCTGATCCTTTGCCACCGCTAGATTGTTGAGAAACCTAGGGCAACATATAGGGTTTCTTTTATTAACTGATTTTTGTTTTACTTGACAATTTCTTGTGATATTATTTTACTTCTTCTTCTCTTATTATGTTCAGATCATCAAGACAATTGCCAAACAATAAAGATCATAAACACCAGAGATAGGCTCCAAGCCAGGGGAAAACCCAGAGAACTTCTTCTTATAGAATCTTCTTCAAAGGAGACTTCCAAGACCGAAGAATCAAGACCAGGCCAACCACCCAACCAAAATATTTACTTCTCCGACAAAGTCTGTTGCTAGCTTTTGCACAATTTGAACCCTAGTATCCATAGAAAATTCGCACAACAAAGCATATTCAAGGTGAATGACATCCTCCACTTCTTCGTTGGACTTCCTGCCTCTTTCCCAAGCCTCTCGCACTTCTTCTAGCCGTAGAACATATTAAATGATGATGTGCCAATGTGTGTGTCTAATGGAGGTCGAATTCCTCCCTTTATATAGGGGTCTTGTGGGCTGGAAGGATATCTTCTAAGCCGACTTGAAGGGTTGGTTGACCTGATCTTTGGAGAACTCTAGACACTTCTTTTCATCAAATAATATTTCCTTTTTCTTGTTACATGTGCCCCAAAGGGTCTTTTACATCATGACTTTGACTTTGACTCAAAATAAAATCCCTAGAGCACTCAATGGGTGCTTGAACCTAGGACCAAAGACCATGGGCAAGAAACCCATGCTTCAAATAAATAAATTTCTTTTATAAAATATTTTCTTTTTCTTTCCTTTTGACAAGTACAATAATAATTACATCATGACACAAGACTAATGGCAATTATGAAGACCGAAACTAGTTACAATTGCCAACACTCCCTCTTAACTAGGGAGGTATTCATAATTGTCCAACCAGTACAAGGACAGTACTACATTTGAAAACTTTGCATAAGAAAAGTTCTAGATAAAAAAGCATCATTCATCATAGCTAGCATTGTCACATTACCCAAGGCCTTAATAGGTACACTCTATCTCTCACAAGATCAGAGCACAATGCTAGGATACATTCCATAGGACACCTTACCGCCTCATCATGGTACATACTCCACCTAGGATACTCGGAGTAATCCTACCAATGGACCATTCTTTGTCCAAGATGCTTATCCAATCCAACATTCTCCTTATCCATGTCAATGTAGTTGACTTAGGACATTAATCCTAATCCATCAAGGTACTTGACAAAAGGAGAACCAAACAAGTTATCATTCTCCCTATTCGTGATGCATGCACTAGACTTACGACTGTTAGTCTTGGTCTAGTACATGACACAGGGAAAACCAGTATCCAACCATACTCCCTCTCAATCGGAGAGGACATCCCTATTCTCTTTGTAATTAGAGAATAAAATTGCTCCTTTTCAAGGAGACTCCTTTTACTCCCTCTCAAACCTAGAAGATACTCCAACTTCCTTAGAGAAGTCACAACCACAAGTCCTCAAACTTGTCTTTCATCAGCTATCAGCTTGCATGGCTCCCTCTTTCCTCCGCATCTCATCGTAGAGAGTATGCTTTCTTTCACAGAGCCACCTTCTTACAACAGGTTCCAAGTTATTCAACTTGCACATCGCTTTTGTCTCACCTTTATCAATGAAGGCATTCTATTGAACCATGATCATAACTTCTTCATGAAAGTGATCTTTCGTCTAAACCTTTAGGTTATCTTCTTACATTGCTACCTTCCAATCCCAAGATGAGCATATCTTGATCTTCCATGATGCCAGGTACCAAATGTTGAGCTTTTCCCTCCACATCCACATAGTTGAACTTGCTTCAACTATCAACATGTAAACCTGCAACATTTTTCCAAATAGCAAAGCAACATGTTAACTAGATAACCAATAATAGCTATCCTCATCAAACTTACCTCACCATGATGATCTTCAAAACATCTTCATGGTACATCTCCATGAGAGTCTATCAAAGTGCCCAAGGATCCAACTTGATTACCAAGTTACCATTCTTTCTTTAATGAACTTTTGATAACATTAATTCCTTCAGGGTCTTCACGGTTTCCTCCATTCATCATGTTTCTCATAAGATCAGTTTTGCTCAAGTATCGCCAAGAAAAATGTACAAATACAAGAGTGCGATTGCAACTTTGACAATCTAGGGATACCATGGTATCTTAGAGGGAGAATTCCTAGGATTTTTAGATTCAAACCCTAAGTTCCTAGATATATCCTTTGAAACATCAATCCTCGGGTTTGAACCCAAAATTCAATTCTACCTTTACTAAGATTTGTCATACACCCTAGACTACCTACAACCCCTAGAAACCAAAAACTAGGGTTTCTATGAGGGAACAAATAGATTAGGGTTTCTCACTTGACTACTGTTTCCAAGTGCCAACTAGGGTTTTACAAAATCCTAGTTATCAACAATCTTCAACAAACTCTAGAACCAAACATATCCCAAAAACCCTAATACAATTTATGTGAGACCCTAAATGCATAAAAATAATATGTACCTCAAAGTTAAGGACCACAAGAAGTCTGCTACAAAGATCTCATCTTGATTACGTTATCCAAGGTATTTTCACTTCCATAGCTGCCATGATCTTCCTATTGATTCCAAGATGCCAAATTCAAAGACTAACTTCCAATGATCTTAGAAGTGTCAAATAAGAGCAAATTGTGTTGTCCTTTCAAGCATGGTTCCTCTATCAATCTTCAAAAATTCCAAAACAGTCCCTTCAAAAACAAGTTTGGTACCTATCTTTAAACTTTCAAATTTTTGAAGTAAATTATGAGGAACAACCATAAAACATAGTCTGGTTAGTGCTCAATTTTACTGAGTATTATAGATCAGACCTATAAGGTCTAGATCTTATTTCGCCTTACTTCTTCTAACACTGTTTTCAAGAACAGGATTGCTTCCTACAAGGATTCCTTTTAATGATTTCAAGAATGATGGGCAATGTTGTTGCTATTGAACTTCTAGTAGAGACTGTTATAAGATCTCAAAAAGACTTCACTCACAAGTTAGTGCAAAATGCTTGATACTTCTTCTATCACTGGTTGTAGTGGATGCTTCCAAGGAGGTAAGATTACAAGCTCTTCTCACTGTTGCACAAAGATCTTCTTTTACTGCTTCTAATAGGGCACTTGTAGCATTCTTTAGCAAAGTAGACCCTTAGACTAGGGCTTCGTCAATCACAAAACTGACTTTGTAAACGCTTCTAGAATTCTTCCATAAGATGCAATTCAGTGTGCCACAATTCGCGTGATGGAGAGGCTTCTACTGGTCTTTGTCAAAGACTGATGAACACTTCTGAGTGCGACCAATTGATTAATCCAATGAATTAGACCTTCAACTGAGATTCTTTTAATCTTTTGAGGTCGGCTTTTACATCATTGTATGGCAAATCCTTCTTATATATGCTTAGGTTTTTCCTTATACAAGTATCTGACCTTCTCCATAGGGATCTTGGTTTCTTCAAAGATTATGGTGACTATGGTTTTATAGCAGGCATATAATGCCTCTTGACCACTCTATGTCAACTACCCTATAGCAGTACACTTTTTCGGTAACTTGAGATTACATCATGTTCAATCATTCAGATCATCCTGAATTCATCATCATTAGTCATCAATCTGTCAAAGTTGTAAATCCATTCTGCAAAATGTTAATGTAAATGATCATAGTAAGACCATATATGTATGTAACAACATAGGTAAGCCTATTATTTTGGTGAATAATTTCATCCTAGGAGGTTTTTTGTCTCACTGATTCATTTGTGTTTCTAAACATGGATGATCGGCACAGTTTTCCCCTCCAGCCTCACCCCAAAGCTAGGGTGAGATTTATCGTCAAAATCTTACGTGAGTCGTAGTGTTTTAGTAGAGTTTTTTGTAAAAGTGATTTGGGAATAATTTAAGCTATTTGGCTAAATTATTTTATTACAAATTACATGGTCTACTAGATCATATTGAGTCGCAAAATTGGGTAATAAATTGAGGGCCTATAATGAACGGGTGTTCCCCCTTTGAGGGTTGAAATGAAATTATTTTATGTAAATAACATTTTGGTGCATAGTCCCTCATACTTGGACACCATGGCTAAAATATTAGAGGGTGGAAAAACTATTAATCCCCTTAGGTATCAATTAATTAAATTTTCTTGCAAAAATAAATTAAAATCCTAAGCCAAAAATTTAATTAATTAGAGTCAAAATTAAAATCCTAGAGAAATTAAATTCTCCAAGTGGAAAAAAAAATTGTGGGACTTTAAAAAAATAATTTTTGGAGGTCCCCCACAAAGGGAATATTGGAAATTTCAAGAAAAATTGGACCCTTGGGCCTTAGTGCTTAAGTCAAAGTCAAATTATTGAGGAAATTAGCTCGAAAAATTATTTTTGAGCTAATAAAAAATGGATTAAAAGAGAAATTCGAAAATTCCTCAAAAACAAAGATTTTCGACAGTGGAGATTAAAAGATGATCAAATATTTATCAACAGTCGAGATTACTTTAATGGGGATCAAGCGAACTAGTTGTTATTTTCCACTTGGAGGATTTCTCTATAAATTAGAATTCATTTGCTTCTCAAACACATAAAAAAATGAGAAAGCTCTGAGTCAAGCTCTGGTACTGTAATATTTTTCTGATATTTATAGAAAATATGTTGGGGTTTAATCATGCGGGTGCTCCTCTTTTGTCCACTTGCAATATTTTTCTGGATCATGTGCCTAAATGCTATATCGAATTAAATTTATAAAAAAAAAAAATTGTTTCATTAGCCATCAGTTGGATTATCTATTTGCACAAGTATCTTGCATTAGGTATTGGGTTTTAGAAAAGCGTTCTAATCTAATAGATCTAACAGGTATCTCTAGATCTTGAGGGTTTTAACGTGTATCTGGCCCCTTTTGAAGCTAAAAATTTAATCATAAGTGTACAGAGATCTAACCGGGATTCAAATCTTGGACGTGAGGAGAAGTCTTTAGTTGGACTAGCCAACTCCCAAGTCCAGAGACTTAAGAGCCCACTATGTTAAAAATTTTAAAGGTTATCTGACATTGTTTTGCAGAGATCTTGATGAAGGCCTAAAATTAAAAATCATTATTTTACTCGTTTATCTCTAATAATATTGTAATCATTTGATAGATCTGGCTAAGAAGAGCTTGTTTCTACTGATCTGGGAGTGAAGTTGTACGCATACTCCACAGATCCAGTAGATCTGTATATTATTTGTGTAGATCTGATAATTTTTGTAAATAATTTTCCAACCCTTGTTTGCAGCTGGGGTTTTTGGGGTTTTGGGATCTATTTTAAACTTGTGTACAGATTGGGTTTCTGGGCTTTTAAAATTTTATTTGTGCAAGTGAATTACAAAGCTAGATCTGAAGAATTGTCAAGGGTTTCAAGATTTTTCAGTCCTTGGAAAATTTTAAGAGGGTTTCAAGAGGTGGATCTAGGCATAGGAAGGCAAGATCCGCCCTTTACTTTCACCCCCAAGCTTAGAATTCAAGATTTGGAAAAGGACATCAAGATTCAAGAAGATTTTGTGACCATTTGAAAAAAAAATTTAAATCTGAAACAAGATTCGAATTTTTGGTAAGGGTTTTATCCACTGAAAAATTTTTGCAAGTACTCTATTTCGGGATCAAAGACAAATTCGAGAAATTTTCTAAGGCATTAGCCTTCAGCAAGCTTAGTCGTCAGGGTTTTGGGCACAAGATTGTTGTTAGAGGAGGTCGTTCAGCAATGGGAGGAGGTCTGAGTGGGTTTTGAGGCTAGATCTAGCCTCAAAAGGCCTAGATCCTTCATTTTAACCTCCTTCCTCATCAAATTTCAGCCACAGTTGGAAACCACATGTCTTTCTTGCCTTTTAGGACCTCTTTCAAGGTTGTCGTGGCCTTATTTCTCCTCGACCCTCTCTATTGTAGCTTCATTCCCCTTTTTTCCCTTCACCATAGGCATTTTGTGACCTTTTCACCTCTGTCGTGGTCCTTTCTGCCCTGCATTACAACCTTTTCCTCTCCTCTTTACCCTTCGTTGGCCTTTTTCTTTCCCTCTCCCTAGCTGTAAGGCCTTTCCCTGTCTATTGTTGCCCTCTCCTTAACGCAATCACTAACTCTCACGCGGTCCTCTCTCCCTTGCACATCTAATCCTCTACCCCCCATAGCTTGTTGTTGGGAGACAACTAGAACAGAGAGGTTGGGGATTAGGGTGACAACCCCCAAACTGAGTCTTTGTAGTGGTGCCTATACAATTTGAGCGACAACACCTCTAAATAACGTACTTTTGGTTCTTCTCTTCTTTGTTGGATATTAGGACTATCATCAGTGCACAAGAGACATCCTAAACTTTTGATTTGGTCACCATAGCACAGAGCTCTGAGATGACATAGATTTCAGATTTTTGAATAGATTTCGGATTTTTGAAATTAATTTCAGACCTTAATTCCTATGCCCAAGACTTCGTTCCTCATTTCAATGGACTCGGCTTTGATGAGGCTAGAGGTCTACTTATTCGGATCCCTAAATGAGGTAGTTTGACTCCTCTGTATTTCGATCTTCAAGCCCTAGTCTGCAGCCCTAATTGCAAGGTATGTGCCCAAAGATATACTTTTGTAATTCGTCCATTTTTCTAATCATCTCAGCCTTCAAAACTAAGCTAGAAACCCTTGTCCTTTGCACATACAAGTGATCTTCAATTGCCTTATTCCTTTGACCATAGCTCTGAAACCATGTTGAGAAATCTAGGGCAGTATATAGGGTTTATTTTATTAACTGGTTTCTCTTTTACTTGACAATTTCTTGTGATATTATTTTACTTCTTCTCTTAATATGTTTAGATCATCAAGACAATTTCCAGACAATAAAGATCACAAAGACAAGAACAAGAACACCAAAGGTAGGCTCCAAGCCAAGGCAAAACCCACCAAGGGGAAAACCCAAAGAACTTCTTCTTATAGAATCTTCTTCAAAGCAGATTTCCAAGACCTAAGACTCAAGACAAACACACCAAGACCAGGCTAGCCACACAACCAAGAGATCTACTTCTCCAACAAAGTCTGATGCTAGCTTCTGCACAATTCGGACCCTAGTATCCATAAAAAATTTGCACAACAAAGCATATTCAAGGTGAATGACATCCTCCACTTCTTCGCTAGATTGCCTGCCTCTTTCCCAAGCCTCTTGTACTTTTTCTAGCCACAAAACATATTAAATGATGATGTGTCAATGCGTGTATCAAATGGAGGTCAAATTCCTCCCTTTATATAGGCTTCTTATGGGCTGGAAGGGTCTCTTCCAGGCCGACTTGAAGGGTTGGCCTACCTGATCTTTTGAGGACTCTAGACACTTCTTTTCATCAAATAATATTTCATTTCTATTGTTACATGTGCCCCAAAGGGTCTTTTACATCATGACTTTGACTTTGACTTTGACTCAAAATAAAATCCCTAGAGCACTCAATGGGTGCTTGAACCTAGGACCAAAGACCATGGGCAAAAAACCCATGCTTCAAATAAATAATTCTCTTTTATAAAATATTTTCTTTTGACAAGTACAATAACAATTACATCATGACACAAGACTAATGACAATTATGAAGACTGAAACTAGTTACAATTTCCAATATAAATTTGTCCCATGTGACCTCCTAAAGGTTTTATCCTCCTCAAATCTAGCATCCCTCCGAACCACTATCTTCCACTGTCTTGGAATGTAGGCCTTTGAAGTCTAATTGTGTCCAACAAAAATTCCCCTCTGATGAGGCTCTAGTTTAGTCATTTTCTTTTAAGGAATGTGGACATATACTAGATTATCGAAGATGTGCAAACGGTGTTAGTTTTTGTAGCATTGGATGTGTTCTAGCCATGAAATTTGGTGGAGAGGCTAGAAAACATGATATCTCCAAAACCCAGAAATCGCTTCTGGAAATTCCACCTAGAAGTGTCTCAATTAGATTATTAACCGATTTTTTTAAATAATTCCTAAGTCTAAACTTAGGGAATATGGTTAATTAATCAGTATTAATTGAGAGAAAGTGAGTGAAGCATCAAAATTGATAGCTTGTTGGTTTGAATGTAAAAATACACAAGAGTATTTGTAATAATAATTTATTATATATAAAAATGCATAAGTGATGATGAATGTTACAATGAGGACTTGCATTTATACAGGTGTCCTTTCAAGACTAGACATGTCTTTTCATTTAACTTAATGACTATTTAACATAATCAATATTTGGTTATTTAATATTTACAATTTTTATTTTTATTTTATTTTCTATAATTTGTATTCTAACATTGCCTTCCTCTTCAAAAAGCTTTGCCCTCAAAGCTTAATTTCAGACAATTTTCTTCACCTTGTGTTTTTTCATCTTGCATAAGTAATTCCGTCATGATACCTTAGCATGTAGAATTCTCCACTATTGTTGTCTTGAAACTAAGTTTTTCTTTTTCTTTTTTCTTTTTTTCTTTTTTCTCTGAAATTTTTTTTAATACTGAATTTTTTTTAAACTGATTTTTTTTTAAATTGAATATATATATATATATATATATATATATATATATATATATATATATATAATTTTTTTATATTATTATTATATAGCTATATTAAAATTCTATAACTATAAGAGCCATCATTTACGCGCGCGCCTGCTTCTCCCTGCCTGCAGCAGCCTGCCCCAACCCTTGCGCTCTGCGACCTTCGCGCCCCTCGCGTCCCCCTGCCGATCCAATGGAGGGCAGCGGGGATCCGGATCCCCCTCGAGCACCACCGGAGGTGATGGCCTTTCGCTCAATGATTGTGTTGGAACAAAGCGCCTGCCCTCAGGTATGCAGAAGAAGTTTGTGAAAAAGCTAGATTCGATCCCTTCAGTAGCTTTACCTAAACAAGAAACTTGCAAAGCCGCAATGAATCTCACGGAAAGAGGCCTCATAGGCCAGTTCACAGGCCTCTGGCCATCACCTAAGTCGGTAGAGGATTGGACACAAAGGAACTGGAAGCCCCTGATCAAAGAAGGAATCAAGAGCTATTTTGTAGGTAAGGGTTTCTTCGTGTTTGTCTTTGAAAACCCAGATGATAAAGGCTTGATATTTAGAAATGGACCGTATTTTATGGGGCCACAGGGCCTATACTTGAATAAATGGGCACCAGATTTTGACCCCACTCAGAACATCCCTTCAGCAGTCCCGGTCTGGGTCAGACTCCCTCATTTACCATTGCATTGCTGGAATCAAAAATCTTTTCAAATCATAGGTAATGCCCTGGGAAACTATATAGATCAGGCAACGAGAAAAGACCAGTACTCATGTGAACGCATTTGCGTAGAAGTGGACTTAGAGGAAGGGTTACCAGAAGCCATCAATCTCACAGTAGCTGGGTGGTCATATGTTCAGGAGTTGGATTACGAACAGTTACCCTTTAAATGCAGACATTGTCACAGCCATGGCCACTTTGCAAAGAATTGCAAAAAGAGAGCAGAGGAGCAAGTAGAAAAACATAATGGGGAACAATGGACCCTTGTACAGAAGAATGCATCCTCCAAAAATAAAGGAAATGGTAAAGGCTCCACGGAAGGAGTTCCCAGCACCAGTAAAGCCAATCAAGAAACAGAAGTAAATCCTAAAGATGCGGATAAGGATCAGGCCAATCAAGCTATCCTAAGTCAGGAGAATGAAGAACAAGAGGATACTTCTATTCCTAACAAGGAGGTAGAGGAAGTAATACAGAGGGAGATTAATCAGGGCAGCCCATTGAACCCTACATATGCAGAGATAATAAAGAAAAAACCAATTGAAAGTTCTAACTCCTCAGAGGACGAAGTTTATGAGCGCCAAACGAAAAAAGCAGGAAGGAAATCCCGCAAAGAAAAAAGGGAGGAGGAGGCAGAGAGACTTAAAACGCAAGGAAGCCAAGCCACCATAGAAATGACTATTGGGCGTGTTGACCTCTACCGGTCAACTACCCATGCAGTACACCCCCTTTTTCAAAAAAAAGGGGCAGCACCTGATCAACGTGTCCGTGCCATCCTGCAGTCATCAGCAGCTTGATCAATCTAATTGCAAACCCAGTCTGCATGTATTAATTGTAAATAATCCTAGCAGATATGAGTCGTGTCGGTAAATTGCCTAGGTGGACCTAACTTTCTTATGATAATCTATGTCCTGGAAGGTTTTTCGTCTCACCGATCCACGGATCGGCAGAGTTTTCCTTCAAACCTGACCCCAAAGCCGGGATAAATTTTGTCATTGGAATTTTAAGAGAATCCTAGTGTGTTGATCTGCTAGATTATAGTTGTGTCGCAGAACTGGGCGATATTGTGAGGGTCTATGTTAAAGGGTTTTTTCTCCCTTAAGATGTAAATTGTAAAAGTCATGATGTAATGTGTTCTGAGGGTCGAAAAATGTTTTAAATCCCCTCATGAGTCCTAAGTCCTAGGTCCTAGGTGATGTTTCCAAGGGATTAGTTCGATGATCCATTTTAAAATGAATTAAGAAATTAAAAAATGAATAAAAA
>APFE031009615.1:0-19936 GCA_000404065.3 Pinus taeda | reverse complement strand
GGTCTATCATTCGGTTTATTTTTAATTTGCATGAGAGATTTCTCTGAAGTTCTTCACAGTGAAAATCTGAAAATCTTTATTTTCTTTTAAATTTTTTCTGTGCTTATTGATAGATCTGGCTGTTAAGGGGCCAAATCTGTAAATTATTTAACTGTTCTAGGGTTTCATTTCTGACTTATGGTTTCGTTTTTTGTCTTCCTGCACATATTTATATTGGACGTTTCATCACAGGTTACAGGTTTCTGAGATCAAACAGCGGGCTGCCTGCGAAACTCCGTATGGTGCTGGTGGTTTGTATTTCTCTGCTCGCCATCAAACCACTGAGCTTCACCGTGGGCACAAAATCGTTTTCAGTCTGATTCCATGCGTTGCTCTCATCCTTGCCTTCACAATCTATCCGAACCTGCAAATATCGAAATGATTCAAAGTATTTTGGATGCGTAATGATTTATGGATGGGTTTCCCTCTCACGGTGTTGTCTTCAAAGTCGAAATCCTCTCCTGCCACTACGTTTTCTATTGCTACCCAAGCCTGTACGCACATGCAGCCTCCGTATATTACAAAACCCACAGAAAGCAATAGTTGGAAGAAATTTTTTAAGCCTGTGTGTAAATTTTAGAGCCGGTTTTGCTGCGGTATACTCCAGAAAGACGTGGGTAGTGCCATTCATTTCCGTCGAGTATCATACCCGTCAAGCATCGATCATCTGCAGCATAAAACGCATCAATATCTTATACGGGCCAGGTGCATAAAGGGATTGAATGGGTTAGGTTCACCGCCGTCCAGAGGCACTCTACACAAAACCGGTGGCCTTCACATCGTTCCCTTCTCTGCATTTCACCTGCAAAATTCTCGTGGGTTCGATTCGATCAGCCCAGGATATGCGTCGAATTCCATCCCTATCGTAAACTTGCAGAAGTGTGAGCGCAGTCGATTTTTTTTACACGCAGGTGACATTGTCTGCGGGATTAGCCTGTTCACATCGTTTAGCGTAAGTTGAAATTGTTCCCGAAATCGTTTTCGTGATGTGTAGAGCGTACAGGTAGGTTTGACATATTTTTTTTTTTTAGCTATGTTCTGATTGTATTATGTTTTGAGTTGGATTAAAAAAAAAATTATTTATTTTAGTTACGTTTCTTTTTAAAAGTTTTATTCTATATACATATGTGTTAGATGTTTTAGGTTTAATATTTGTGTTAAATTTTATTTTTATATATAGTCATAAAAACATTAGGGGTTAAGTTGTAGAGTTTAGATTTAAATTTTTTAATTTCTAGGAGTTCAGTTTTTTAAAAATAGATTTATTAGATTTTTTAATCATTTTGTTTGTAAAAAAATAAAAATAAAAAAATAAATAAAAAAAATCTTTTTAGGATTAAGTTTTAATTTTTGTTTTAAGTTAAAATTTTGTCAAGAAAAGCCATAAAAAATTTTGTGGGAAAATTACTTCCGCCAGATTCAAGTGTTTCAATTATTATCTTTCATGCTGAGATCTAAAATTTTCAAGTCGAGACACCGAAATCGATATCTGGTTAGTAACTTACGATTCTTGTGATTTTGAGCAATTTATCTTTTCGAGGTTTTCAGTTGCTGGACGTCGTTTTGGTCATTGTGATTTTACTGGATATCTTGCATTGTTCAAAGTTATTTAATGATAAATGATCGTTGTGTACTGTTAAGTAATCTTCAAGGCACTGGTCTGCTAGCTAATCAAATCATTTTTAGTGCTTATCTTCTTATCGTGTCTCGTGTCTCCCAACCAACTGGTCGACAGTTGGTCTTCATCATCTTACAGGGTCTACCCCCCTTAGCCGCGGGAGACAGGCTTAAACGGAGGGATCGGGGATTAGAGTGACAGCCCCCGGTCTGAGCGTTGTCGTGTCAATCTGCGCGACAACAGGGTGAAACACCAGACCAAGGTCCTCCAAGGGAGGGCTCACCCCTTCAAGTAAATAATGAATATCGTCTCTTGGAACTGCAGAGGTCTGGGGAACCCCTCCAAAATAGAGGCAGTCAAGGATCTTATGAAAGCAGAACCCTCAGACATACTCTTGCTCCAAGAGACTAAAATAGAAGGGCATGCCCTTCTAGAGATCAGTAGCTCAAAGTGGAACAAAAAAGCAGGCAAAGCGGTCAGCTCAAGGGGTACATCTGGAGGACTGGCAACACTCTGGAATGACGACCTTTTTCAGCTGGAAAATCACAAGGAAACGCAGCATTGGATCCAAACTGAATTAATGCACAAAGCAAGTAAGCTAAATATCACCCTTTTTAATCTTTATGTACCTGTCTCTTACCAAGAAAAGAGAGAATGTTGGAGCTCTCTATCAGCTTATCTAAAACAGATTGCCCCCAGCAACATTATCATAGCAGGGGATCTAAACATTATTATGAAAGCTAAAGAAAAGAGGGGAGGGACAAATAACAGAGACCCCATGCTTGATGAGGTGGAGGATCTCTTCCAGCGCTAGGACCTGCTGGACTTCAACCCCATCAGAGGTATTTACACTTGGTCCAATAATAGAGTGGGAACTGACCACATCTCAGCTCGGTTAGACAGATTCATGGTTCAAAGCTCCATAATGATGAAAAAAAAAATAATAACCACAAAAAATTTGCCCAAGCTGGCCTCGGACCATAAACCCATCCAACTCCTTCTAGAAGATGAAAAAGACTTAGGACCCATACCTTTCCGATTCAGCCCCCTATGGATTGAGAAGGAAGGCTTCGAAGAGACAATAAAGGCAGCCTGGGACAAACCAGTATTGGGATCTCCTAGTTATGTCTGAGAGCAAAAGTTAAAGGCAACTAAATATGCGCTGAAGAACTGGATAAAAAAGCCAGTGCATACCCCTATCGAGCAAAGAAAAGAGTCAGTCCAAGCACTCCAAAATTTGCAAACAGAGATGGAAAACATAGATATAACTGCAGATCTGTTGGAAAAAGAAACAAAAGCTCAATGTTCTGCACACCACACCTTCAGAAAGGAGGAGGAATACTGGCGATTAAAATCCAGGAGCTTGTGGTTGAAGGCCGGAGACAGAAACACTTCCTACTTCCATCAACAATACAGAGCGAGATTGACCAGGAATCACATAACAGAGATTAAAACTCCAAAGGGTAGTGTATGCAACAGTTATCATCAAATCAAGGCAGCTGCAGAAAACTATTTCAGGAATCTATATAGGAAAGAAAATCACAGCAACGATGAAGAAATTGTGGACTTCGTGTCTAATATCCCAAATTTGATTAGCCCTGAAGAAAATGCAGAACTATGCAGGCCAGCCACGGAGGAAGAAATTATTAAAGTAGTCTGGTCCATGGATGCAGATAAGGCTCCCGGACCCGATGGATTTACAGTCCATTTCTATAAGGCGTGCTGGCATATCATAAAAGTTGATCTATACAAAATGATAAGCAGATTTATGAAAAAGGCTAAGGTAGGCGGAGGAACAAATTCTACATACCTCGCGCTAATCCCCAAAGAGATCAACCCGGAAACATTCGCCAGGTTCAGGCCGATATCGTTGTGTAACGCCTCATACAAAATCTTGGCAAAATTGATCACTAACAGGATCAAGCCATTGCTAAAAAAATTGATCTCACCTTCTCAAGGCGGATTCGTGGAAGGCAGAAATATTACAGACATGTAATACAGGTCCAAGAGATTATACATTCCATCAAACAGCGGAAGGAAAAAGGCATGCTGGTCAAGTTAGATATGGCCTCCACATTTGACAGAGTGGACCGTTCATTCATTTGCAAGGTTCTGATGGCATTTGGGTTTTCGCAGCAATTCATAAATCTAATTAATGCCTGTATAGGAAATCCTTGGATCGCCCCGCTAGTCAACGGGCGTCCCACGAACTTTTTCCAAACACAGAGGGGCATCAGACAGGGATGCCCCCTCTCCCCGTCACTGTACATCTTAATGGCGGAGTCTCTAAGTCGAAAACTTGCTGAAGAAAAATCAAGAGGCAACATTCCGAGCCTTAAGCCATTCCATGGAGCAGAAGGACAGAATCATGCGTTATTTGCTGACGATACAATTCTATTAGGAGGAGCCACCACAAGAATCGCCAGATCCATAAACGCAACCCTCAACAAATACTGTAGAGTCTCAGGGGCATTAATAAATGAAAATAAAACAGAAGTTTATAGCTGGAATATAGAGCAGAGGGAGCTATCAGACATAACCACGATCCTGGGATTCAAAGGACAGGTAAATTGGGACAATTTCAGGTATTTAGGTCTCCCCATTACATCAGGAACAAACAAAAGATCGCTGTGGAGCGATTTAATATCGAAAATAAAAGCCAAAATCGCAGCGTGGGGAGGTCACTGGCTGACGAAGGGAGGAAAGGTAATCTTAATTAAAGCAGTACTCTCAGCGCTTCCAATATACCAGGCAGCGTTCCTCCTAGCTCCAAGAAACGTGTCAGAGCAAATTTCCAAATTGCTCAGAGATTTTTTGTGGCAGGGAGGAAAGGGAAATGAAAATAAAATTCATTTGGTGAAATGGGATGTGGTAAGAAAAACACAGGCAGATGGAGGGTTGCAAATCAGAGACCCAGCCCTCATAAATTTAGCTCTGGGAGGAAAGATCCTCTGGAAGCTGTTACACGAACCCACACATCCAGTCAGTGAAATACTGACGTCCAAATACAGTCCCAACAAAAATCTCAGCAATCTTCAGAATGCAAATACAGTCAATAGTACGCAGGTATGGAAACTTTGCTGCAAGAGCAGTAAGTTTTTCATCAAACATGTCTACAAGATCCCGGGCAATGGCAATCGCACCCATTTATGGAATGACAGAATTATGGGGAAAGAACCCTTGAGGGACAATGAGGATATAGCTAACCTCAGGGACTGGCTTAAGCAGGCAGGAGTTAATACTGCTTTCGACTTGTCAAAGTGGGATCAACGTGGGGATTGGGCTGGATGGGACTTTCATGGAGTTCCAGAGAGGTTAACACATCAACAAACTTTGTTTGAAGATATGCTGGAGGAAGCAGCGCCCACCAACAGAACCATGAAAGACAAATGGGGGTGGGGCCAGACCGGAATTTACACAACAACAGCAGGATATAGAGCAGTGCAGACCTCAAATAACAGCAGAGAAAACTCAGCCTTATGGAAGAATGTATGGGATCCTTTAGCCCTTCCGAAGGTAAACTTCTTTTTCTGGACCCTGGCTCATAACAAACTTTTAACAGGTGACAACTTGGCAAAAAGGAATATAGCAGGACCTCACAGATGTGTACTTTGCAACAGCAACCTAGAAACAGCTCAGCATCTTTTTTTGGAATGTAATTTTGCAAAACAGGTATGGAGCATTATATTACAAAATTTTCAGATTACTATTCCTTCACAAACCTCTGTAGCAGATTTATATGCCAACTGGAATAGAATTTATCCCCAGTGCATCCCCTCCAAATCGTTCTGGAAAAAAATATGGACAGCTATCCCAAAGTATGTATGCTGGCAACTTTGGTTAGCTCGAAATCAGCAGATCTTCAGAGAAATAAGTCACACTCCATTGAAAGTAGCAGCAAAAGCTAAATCTTTCCTACTGGAAGCAGCTCAACGGCAGTATTTTAAAGAAGACACTCTGTTAATCCCTGAAGAAAAAAGATGGCTTGGTACGCTAGAGCCTCATCCACACAAGCAGCTTTCCTCTCCAAAAAAGGCAAACCAGGAATGGCGCATAAGAGAAGAAGATGACAAATTCCAACTATGGTGGTAGACTCAAAATTTAACCACTATTTTCTTTGACGGAGCATCCAAAGGTAATCCAGGAAGTGCAGGAGCAGGGGGAGTCATATACTCCATAGATGGGATTGCAAAACACTGTTTCAGCTGGGGACTCGGCCAGAAATCTAACAACCAAGCAGAGATCCTCGGGCTTCTGAAAGCATGCAACATTGCAAGAGACAAAAGAGCTAAAGATATCCAAGTGTTTGGAGACTCAGAACTAATAATAAAGAGCATGAAGATGGCAAACCCTTTTAGAAATGTTAGCCTAAACAAAATTCAGGACAGGTTGAAGAGAGTCATGTTAGACTTTAATACCTGTAAGTTTTACCATATTCTCAGAAAGTGAAACGGGGAAGCAGATCAGCTGGCAAACAAAGGCAGCTCTTTGACGAAAGGACTCCTAATCGTAAACAACGAAAGCAATATACATATGCCTTGAAAAGCAAGCAGATCTAATTAGCAATATGGTGAAGTATGTAATGTAACTGAAGCTGCCTGGGATCAGACCCAAGAATTTTCAAATCAATAAAAATATAACCGTTTGAGTTAAAAAAAAACTATATTAAAATTCTATAATATAGTGTATATTGGATTTATATTTGTGTAAATATATGTACCAACCTATTAAAAATTGTGATTCCAAAACGCATGAGTTTTTTTTTCAATAGTCATAGCGTATCAAGCGATTTCAGTATCCCAGTTACAGGATAAGGGATATGATATCCACTTCGTAGGGAAGAAAGTGTTTGTCAAACACTCAAGCTCGAAGAAGGTAAGACAGATTGGAGTCCGAAGCAACAGATTGTACAGGTTGCAGCTCGACTCTCCAATGGCACTAATAGGCAGTGACAATAGCGGTGGGAAGGAGCACCCAAGATGATCAAGGAAACAGTAACAGGGGTTCTAAACTTGTCACGGAACACGATGATGTGTGTAGAGGATGCGTACTTGGGAAATATGTTAAGGCAACATTCCCAAACAGTGACAACAGAGCAGATGGCATGTTAGGACTTATACATTCAGATATTTGTGACTCGATGTCCACTAGAACTCTCAGCGGTGTCGAATACTTCATCACCTTTATTGATGACCATTCTAGGAAAACCTGGATCTACTTCTTAAAGACCAAAGATGAGGTCTTCGATCATTTCAAAGAGTTAAGGCTCTCGTGGAGAATGCGACAGGGAAGAAGATCAAGGTGTTTCACTCAGATAATGGTGGAGAATATATTAATAAAGACTTCAAGGATTTTTGCACGAAGGAAGGGATCAGAAGAGAATGGATAGCTCCATATAATCCACAACAGAATGGGGTAGCAGAGCTGAAAAATAGAACCATAGTTGGGGTTGCAAAAGCTACGTTGTATGACCAGGATTTGCCCAGATTTCTATGGGCAGAAGCATGTAACACGACAGTGTATATTCAGAACAAGACTCCTCATAGAGCATTGGGAAAGAAAACGCCAAAAGGAGTCTTCTAAGGGAAGAAGTCAGAAGTTAGTCACTTCAGGATCTTTGGCAGCATTATGTATTGCCACGTGCTAGATGAAAAGCATACCAAATTGGATCAGACTACAGAGAAGGGGTTTCTCATTGGGTATAACGAAACCTCAAAGGCATACAGGATCTACATTCCTAGTAGTAGGAAGATTATGGTGAGACGAGACGTGAAGTTCACGGAGGACCGAGCTTTCAAGAGATCTCGTGAGATGCCTGCAAGTGATTAGAATCAGTCAGCAAAAGCCCCTTTGGTCCAGCAGTAGTTGCAGCCAGTGGGACCGGTGACTAGTACGGTGACTAGTACCAATGTTTCCTCAGGTGCAAGAGATCCAGGGAGTTCTCAGCAGATGAAGTAGAAAAGGCAGGATGAGCAAGAGTTGGTTGAACCTCCCACCACTAGTGGTTGAGCTAGCAAAGAGGTTTGTCAGACATTGAGAGATGGAGAGGATTTTATTGGAACTCCTAGGACGAACAAAAGACAGCGCAAACAGATTGACAAGTACCAAGCATTGGTGGCTCAAGTTGCAGAACCTTCTAGCTTTCAGAAGACCGCACAACATCAGGTGTAGGTAGACACCATGGTAGAAGAGTATAGCTCTATCATAACAAATGATGTTTGGGAGATGGTGCCAAGGCCAGAAGACAAATCAGTTGTAGGTTCTAGATGGATCTACAAGATCAAGTATGTTGCAGATGGTAGTGTGGAAAAGTACAAGGCTAAGTTCGTGGCAAAGGGGTACACACAGAAAGAAGGGATAGATTATGAGGAGACCTTCACCCTAGTTTCCAGATACACTTCTATCCAGTCAGTTATATCCCTAACAGCTCAGATGGGATGGCAGATTCACTAGATGGACGTCAAGACAACATTCTTGAACGGGGTTATAGAGGAAGAGGTGTACATAGAACAGCCAGAGGGCTTCGAGACTCATGAGAGACGCACTCGTGTGCAAACTGAAGAAATCTCTATACGGACTCAAGCAAGCTCCCAAGGCATGGTATGGTCTGATTGACAGCTACTTGCAGCAGATGGGATTCGTCAAGAGTGATGCAGATCCCAACCTTTACTATTTGATGGTAGAGGGTGAGCCACTCATCCTAGTTTTATATGTGCATGATCTTTTTTTGACAGGATCATCAGGGCTCATAGAGGACTACAAGAGGAACTTGGCAGCAGAGTTTGATATGAAGGATTTGGGGTTGATGCACTATTTCCTAGGATTGGAAGTGTCGCAGAAGGATGGGGAGATCTTCCTTGGGCAAGGAAGATATGTTACAGATATTCTGAAAAGGTTCAGAATGCAGGATTGTAGACCCATGTCTACACCCATGATCACCAACTGGAAGAAGATAGATGCATCAAATGACAAGGATGTCGACCCCACCTTGTATAGACAGCTTATTGGGTCTCTCCTATATTTTCTCAACAGTAGGCCAGATATTTGCTTCGCAGTTAATACCCTCAATCAGTTCATGGTAGAGCCAAAGAGGGTATGTTGGGCAGCAGCGAGGCATATTTTGAGGTATGTGCACAGCACAGTCAAGTATGGGTTGAGATATACCCGACGAGATGACATCAGACTATGTGGGTTCACAAATGCAGATTGGGCAGGTAGTTCAATAGATAGGAAAAGCACCTTTGAGTACTGCTTCAACATTGGATTGGGATGGTTTTGTGGTGCAATAGGACAAAAGTCGGTAGCACTGAGCTCTGCAGAAGCAAAGTACATGGCAGCAAGCACAGCTACGTGTGAAGCTATATGGCTTCGGAAGCTACTAGTAAGCTTGTTCAGGCATAGGAGTGAGGCGAACAAAGTCTACTATGATAACCAGAGTTGCATTAAGCTCTATGAGAATCCAGTGTTTCATGACAGGTCAAAACACATAGATATTCAGTGTCATTTCATCAGAGATTGTGTACAACGTGGGGCGGTCCAGCTACAGTATGTTCCCACAGGAGAGCACGTTGCAGACATACTCACAAAAGCTCTAGGGAGAGCTAAGTTTGTCTATTTCAGAAAATAGATGGGTATGGTGGAGAACTTGTTTTAGTAGTAGGGAAAGATTTTTAGTTACAGATGTTGCAGTTGCAACAGCAACAGATGAGAGGGACTTGCAATGCAGATGCAGTGTTGCCAGCAATATGGCAATGTCCATCAATAGCATAGATGTAGCATTAGAGTTGCACAATGGTTGGTGGGCAGCAGCAACTAGACATCCACAACATGATAGAGATGATACAGAGACAGAGCATTGTAGCAAGGTGTGCAGCACTAGAACACATTCCTCGCTAAGAGGGAGTGTTATTTTTTGTAGCATCGCATGTATTCTACCCACGAAATTTGGTGGAGAGGCTAAGTACATGAGATCTCCAAACCCAAAAATCATATAGATTCCACCTAGAAGTGTCTCAATTAGATTATTAACCAATTTTTTTAAGTATTTCCATAAGGTGAGAATAGTCTAGAAACTCACACGGATCGATCCAGAAATTATCTGAGCCATTGATTAAGATTTAATATTAGTCGTTGGAGTCCCAACAAGAAGACATAAGAAGGGATCCTTGTGGTGATGGAGTATACACCAGTGTAGATACTCAGTTGCCCAGGCAATTCGATTTTCTCAGTGGCAGAGATTCAGCAGAGAAGATAGAGCCAGACGATAAGTAGCAGGTGGTAGAGGAGGTTAGCAGCATTCCAGGCAGAAATATTCCAGTCCCGAAAAGAGGCAATGAGAGGAAGGCAAAAATCCCCAGAGGTTATACGCAGAGGGTGACGCAGAAGGTTCAACGTGTGGTTAGGGAGACAATCTCGGTGGCAGAAATTAGTTCCGGGGTGAGAGATAATTCTCACAATACTTTTGCCAGTATTTTCCTTAGATTAGATTGCCGGTAGAGCATCTAAACTATTGTACTCTTGTTGCTGAAGGATAATAATAAAACCCTCGTGTGTTGCACCGGTTTTCCCAAGTTGGGTTTTTCCGGGGACAATTGTCCAAAAATAACTATGTCAAAATTCTTATGTGTGTGCTAGAATTTCTCAGTTTTCAGTATTTTATTTTCCACAGTATTTTTATGGTGAAAATTGCAATTGTGATTTTATTCATTGTTTGTCGTAGCAAATAAACTGCATAATTAAATTTACAATTAGAAGAATAATTTCCAGTTGCTACAATACATGAAATTTTCACAAATGGCTCACCTCCCATTTTACTCCTATAAAAGTCACCTCAAGAGTCATGTCCTCCACTACCCTATGAAGACTCCTATTCTATAGGTACCATGTTATGTTACAACTTACAAGCCTCTGCCCACATGAACATAAGCAGATCCTAATTATGGATCATTGACTTCATTGCTCCGACTATACTTCTATTCTTCCTCTTTGCCACTCCATACTACAATGGATTGACAGGCACTATTAGCTCTTTCTTGATTCATGCTTCCTTGCAGAAACTAGTTTGAGGTATACTCGCCCACATTGTCTGATCTCAATACCTTGATCTTCTTCTCGGTCTGGTTCCTCACAAGAACTTTGAACTCTTGAAATTGAATGAAGGCCTCATCCTTGGCCTTCAGGAAGTAAATCCATGTCCTCCTGTAATATTTTTAATGAATGTCACAAAATAATTGCACCTCGAGATAGGCTCCATTAACATAGGACCATAGATGTCAAAATGCACCAAATCCAACACACCTTTGGACCTGCTCTCACTAATATAAAATGTTGCCTTGGCCTACTTGCCAAGCACACATCCCTTACACCATCATGCTCTATACTAAACTTCGAAAAACCAGTGACTATCTCCAGTAACAGTGGTAGAGCCCTGTAGTGTAGATGTCCTGTCAAATCTCACTCTAGTTATCACTATTATCTACTAGGAATTTCATTGGTTTTCCTCTCAATAGACATAGATTGCTCTCCCTACTACCTATAACTCGCCTCACACTAAGATCAGCCCCTTTTGGCTTAACATCTACCTCATCTCCCATGAAACTGACCTCAAGTCCTCTATCCTCCATGATCGAAACTGAGAGTAAATTCTTCTGCAACCTAGGTACATACATCACCTCTGTCACCTCCATAAAACTACCTAAGTCCAGTTGGAACTTTTTGACAGTGTTGGACCCGCCAACATGTCAAGGGATCTCCCCGGTAAGAAGTCCCAATTAGACCTCAAAATGTTTGGTGTAGGAGTCCCAACAATGGGTCATACGTTAATGCCTTGACCGTGGTTTCACACAAAGGCAAGTAAGATGTCCTTGTTGGTAGCAAGGGTGTGATATATGCAGTAAGGCAAGGAAGGTGCATGAGAGGTTCTAACACATGGAGGGTGAGGTGAGTGTGCCCCTTGGAAACTTGTGATAGCACAGAGTTAAGAAGGGAATGCACGAGCAAAGATGCATCACAACATGGAAGGCAAGTTAGCTAGCAATCCAAAGTGATGATTAAACCAACAACACATTTCAGAAAGATTGATACATACATATACAGAAATAGCTACACATGCATGCGTAAGCAAACAAATACATATATCATTTAGAGTACTCAGGATAGCTGAAATACAATACAACATATGCATGAAACGTGTTGGCTCTATTATATTAAGAAATGTAAGTTCCAATCATACAATACATCCATGTCCAACCACTAGTTCCGACAGCAGAACGTTATAGCCACAACCGCCTACTCCTTCAAAGAGATATATTAGCTCTGCGCAGTGGAGAAGGCAAGGCTCGTTACAATATTGTCCAAGCTTTCTCTAAGATACTCCTATCAGAATCTTAGCTGACCAAAATCCCCTTCAATGAGTTATGAGGTACTATTTATAGCAAAAGGTGGGGTGACCCTTGACATTCCCCTTTGAGACCATTCATCTATCCTCATGACTCTTCAACTACTCTATGACTGTTACATGCAACTATCCACACTTGAACTTCCACTTGACAAGTCGTTATATTACATTGCACATGTGCCCATGTGAGACAAAATGGCTTGAGCAAGCCATGCAAGACATCACTAACACTCGGAGCGTTGTGGTGAGGCCAACTCTTTGACATCCTTGTGATGGTCGAAGGTGGTGAGCTGATGCCAAGCTTGGTTGTCCATGATGGTGTCCGTGCGCTCAATGGTGACATCTTGTTGAAGCGAACTCTTGCCTTCGTTGCATCCGGGTGCACTGATATGGCTCTTCTATCCTACTCGTCTGATAGCATGTGCATGGTCGTCCTGGGTGCGACCGAACCGACAACATGTTGATGCGTGTCTATGCTGCTCTCTAAGCATGTGTTGGTGGTCGTGCGCATCAACTTGTCAAAATACATGTTTAGCTCCAGTTCGACTTGCTTCTTGTCTTCGCCTCAGTGAGTGTGCCAAATGGGTGGGATCACATGTGTGCGCACAATGACATGCATGTTGCTGAATTCCCTTGCATGCGATCAACAACACTGCTCACCTTGTCTGCTCCGTGCCAACTGCTGGGATGGATCTATAACTTGTACAGGCGCAGTTTCATCCGTCTGTGCATGTTGAGCCCCCTATTGTACCTGTTCCTGCTGCAACACATTCTCTCATCTATGCAGCTCATGTTCTTCCTTGAGTTGCTGCTTCAGCACATGCAACTCCTCTATTCCGTTCTCTGCCTTCGAGCGATCTTCATGTCGCGCCGTCACCTCATAGCCTCAATCTCCAAAGTTGCTTTCATCACAAGTGGATATGCTTGAGCTTGCAACTTTGTTCCACCTCTGTGTTGTCAACAACCTTCCTCTTGCATTCATTACGCGCAGGTGTGTTACCTTCCTCTTGCATTCATTGCGTGCAAGTGTGTTGCCTTTTGTTGTTGTTGATGGTGCTGTTTGCTGTAATGTTGCTGCCACATTATCTTGATGTCCTTGTCTACAAACAATTTGATGTCTTCATGGATAGGCAAGTTAATAGACACTTGATCGACTACATCCCCAGTTGCACTCTTAACGATGTCTTTGACTCTGCTCTCCTGGAAGCCGTTGTACCTGTGTTGTTGGGAGGCTGATGAACAGTTGTGATGCCTGGAGACATAACAACACTCATGGCAAGCAATCTGTCAGTCGAAAACCAAAACAAACTTGAGGACTGACTTGCAACATGCCTGTGTGATTGATCGTGAAGGTTGCCAATTTCCACCAAGAGGTCGGGAGACTGACTGCCAAAACTGCGCAAGGCACAGTCCGGGCTGTGGGGTTGCTAACTGACTGCTGGAACTGCGCAATGCGCAATTTCAGTCAACAGTGACATGCAACTAGAAAACTGCATTGCCCAGTTTCTATGGCCAGCAGGACACTGCCTCTAAGAATTGCACAATGCAAGTCTAGAGGTCAGTGTTGGGCTAGACTTGCGCAATTTCTAGAGGGAAGGCAAAGCCTTCGCTTTTGGAAATGTACAGTGCTAGTCGGGCAGGGCACTGTCCGGGCCAAGGCAGCCCAAACCGGCCAACAAGTGACTGAAAACATGAGAAGTCTGGATGCATGGTGAGATGAGTGCAAACAAGGGTGAATGATCATTCATGCAAATAACAAGTGCAAGATTCAGAAAATAGGAAAGCATGATTGTGTGTGAAGCGAGTCACCACAACAGTGACCATCCGTGCAAAACAATGTCATACATGCGACAGCAGTGAGATGCGAACGAAAACTGAAATGGTGCATCTACAAGCTAACATACATCAAAACGACAGCAAGCGTTCACTGAAATCAAGCAGACAGCACTCACACAAAGCGAAACACAAAAAGCGACAGAAATGCAGCACGAGACATGAGAAGCGGGCTTACCTCGAGACAGCTGAGCTGAATGTGCCGACGACTCTTAGATGCAATGTGGGATGTCAGAGCTGCAAGGTCGATGTGAGGAATGAACTCCGCAGTGTCTGGTTGATGAGTTTCGATAAAATCGAGGTTGTGAAGTGCATGCCACAAATCTAGGAAAAGCGGCACTTGGCGAGAGGTTTCTGAAATGGTCCTTGCATGTAACCGCCAGCTGCTAAAAATAGATCCTTGAATCAAGGGATGCCTTTGCATGCTGCCTTGGGAGAAGCAGTCCATGCAAATCAATTTTGCTCGATTCCAGAGGGAATCGGTCAACCTGAAGGCACATGCATCAGTCTGCGAGCTTGGGACGAAAATCTACGCAGTTTCTGGGCTGAGCAAAGATGGTTGTCCCAGAGGGACTGCGCAATTTCTGGGAGGAACAGGTGACTGTCTTCCAGGATTGCACAATTTCTGGGCTGAGCAGTTGTCTTGGGATGAATTGCGCAATTTTTTAGAGGAAGGCTGTCAGGAAGAATTGCGCAATTCTGGAGCCCAGCTGGGTTTGCGCAATTTCTAGAGGGAAGGCTGGTTCCCCTCCAAAATTGCGCAATTCCCGGAGGGAGTTGCGCTCAACCAACAATTGACACTAAGTCCGAAAAGAAGCCTGTGAAAGGGGTGAACAAACTTGCATGCACAGGCTGACAAGATTCTATGAAACAGCGGAAGCTGTTGTGCTTGACAGAGCAAGACATGCTGCTGAGGATGGTCGGTCGTGAGGCTCCAAAACAAAGCTAAGACAACATTTTGGAGGGTGGGTTGTAGCCACTACAATAGAACTATATGCTGCCAATGCCATCTACTGCGTACTTGGTGTTGTCACCAAGCTCCACATATAGATCTCTATGCTTCTTGGCCACATACTGGTGAAGATATCACGAGATCCTGCCATGTGAATAGATGCTCCACTGTCCACAAACCACACCCCTCTTCTAATGGTGCCAAAAAGACAGGATACTAGAGCAAATTCCTTGAATCTTTCAACCAACTCATCCATCTGTGCAGACACAGTTGTTGTTGTTTTTGCCTTGCTTTTCTTCTCGTTTGGACACTATTCGACATAATGACTAAACTTATGACATGCAAAGCACTTGACTTTACTCATGTTTTTCTTCCCTTGTGAAGATGCTCCTCCACTCTAGTTTTGCTTGGGTTTACCTTTGCCCTTCTTTGCTTGCCTAGCAAAAGCAAGGTTTTCCTCATCTCCACTTTTTCAATGTCCGCTAGTTATAGATTCCTCCCAAATCTCCTTTTGGGTGAAACCTTCCCACAATTTGGCCCAATCAAGAAGCTTATCTCTGGCTAGGATACTTGTCACAAATGTAGCCCACTGCTTGCTACAACCTTCCAATGCTACTTAGACAAGATCCATCTCATCCACTTCTGGCCAACAATTGAAAGGTCATCGTGAACATGCTAAATCCTTGTGAAGTATGAGGCCACAATCTCATATTTGTTGATTCTTAATGTTATTCAGCCTCTCCCTTAGCACCATGAGGGATTATGTGATCCTTCACACCATCCAAAATGATGCCCCTTGCTCTTATATCTTTTATCTTATGCTCAACTGCTTGTCTAGCATCCTGAGGAACCTAAATCTGTTGGTTTGCAATTTCTCACAAACCATTTGCCATTAAAATAAGGGTGATTCACTCCTTCCATGGGCTGAAGCTTACACCTTAGAGTTGATGATGCCATATTGCTAGATCGACTTTAGCCACAAAACCCTTGCTGCAAAATAAAAAAATTTGCTACTGTAAAATAATTCACTGCTGCAAAAATCTTGTGATCTCTGATCTCCCCCATAGAGTTTCTAAAGTTTTTATACAATGTTAAATTATTTTATACCAGATTTGATTTACTTTACTTCAACAATTTATTAAAACCCAGAAAATATTTATCTCAAATATTTCTGAAATTGTTGAGAAAATAAACAAAATGGTATATTATCTCAGAAAACAAAATGAAGCCACAAGGGTCAGCTAAGTTGGTCGAGTCCTTGTCGTTAAGGCACCTCTGCTATTGAGAGGTCACGAATTCAATTCTCTCGACTCTCTCGGGGTCAGGGTTTGTGCTTGAGCTTGTAGTAAGTGATCCTTTCGAGTAGATCTACCTGGTACAATCATTCTGTGGACGTGTGGCGGTCACTGATATCCGAGGACAATGAACCACACAAAAAAAAAGTAAAAAAAAAACTCAAGAAATAAAATGTAGTGAAAATAAAATGGAGAGATCAATCACATTACAATAGAAAATTTCTACCCAACACAATCTTCCTTCATTTAAATATCTCAGGAAAATATCGGCCTAGACCCATAAGGATACATAGAAAAATACAATTGTTGGGAACCTAGAAACTTGGCCCCACTGGGAAAATCTACCTCAAGGAAATCAGCCTATGGAAATTGACCCTCCTGAAGAAACTCGGCCCTGGAGAATTAGACTTGTCTGACTAGCAAATCGCCCCCCTTTCTTCTCACCTCATACGGCCCTTGCGCACTTGAGAAAATTAGCCTCTTTGGATATTTCAGCCGCCTCCACAATTCAGCCCTCCACTTCAGCGACTCGACCTCCCTCTTTCCTAAACTCTCTCTCCCTGAATTTCTCCTGAAATTCCCTACTGCACTTCTCCTCACTCTTTTTAATCTAGTCAAGCCTCTCGCTCTAGAGAAAATCGGTTGCTCCACATTGTGTGTCTTCACCTCTCCCTTAGGCCTATCTTATTATTTCAATAAGCCAAAATCCCTAACCCTAATCTCCTTAGTGATCAATGGCTAGGATTAGATACTAAGCCTCACTTGAGATAAACAGTTGAGATTATATCTAAGTCACTTATTATTATTATTTATCTTTAAAACTTTGGCCTAATAGTCCACAATAATTAATTAAATTAATTATTGTACTCTTCCTACGTTAACCATAGAAAAGAAATTATAAAATCACTTACTCCACCAAGCAAGCACCTAAAGAGGCAATCAAAAATATCTTCTACATGCTAAGACACCAAGCCGAAGTAGAAGACCTTTTGAGGCTACAAAATCAACATGAACCAATGAAAACCGAAGTAGAACTAGAAAAAAACTGGACCAAAAATCCGATCAACCAAAAAATACATAAAATATTCAAATTTTAAAGAAAACATATATTTTCATGTTCATCCATATGAATCCAAACCATTTATACACAAATATCCAAAATTTATCATTTATATAGCAATTAAAAGTGCATACAACCAAAATAGCACATAGTACAATAAATCTATGAACCAAAAATACATCAACAAATAGTTTGTAGATGGCCTCTAGCATCAAAAAAAAACATGCCACAAAAAATACCAACATGTCATCAAAATCATTGCCTATATCGGGATCCTTATCATCAATATCATCACCCTCTAAGAATTAAAATAAGATGGAAAAAGCTTAACATGTCAAATAGAGATTTTGTTTGTGATGGGTACATTTTTACTAGGGTCGTGATAAAGGAGTTCAACATTCAATGCCACTAAAAGCAAGCTACATAGAGAGTTTGGTGGTCTTGATTAGATGTTAGTTCCACACCCTTGTACATTACAAAATCCAATGGAAACACTGCAATCCCCCCAATCCTAAAATCCTAAAAACCATCAAGTCTGCTGGATTTTGAGTGGGATCTAAAATTCTACTTTCTCCATATGAAATCCATTGAGGTTGGAACCACTCTCAAACATCCTGAAACAATTAATGCTAACGCTGAATATTTAAGTAAAAGGATGAAAATGATTTCATTTCATCCTTTTACTTCAAAAGTTTATCATTACCATTAATTACATAGCATTAGTAGGGCCCTAGGGTTGAATATTAGGCTGTTCCTCATAAATTATTCTCCTTTTTTAAAATTGCATTGGTCCTTGGTTGCATTGTACAGAACTGGCTGGTTCGGTAGTGGACCAGGCTTTTCCGGTTCTGATAACAATGGCTGAAACAAATATGACCAAAAACATATCACAAGTGCAGATCACCTCTCTCAAGCATAAACAACACACCAATCACGAGAGTAACCTAGGCATCTCACCCACAACCCTCTGACAGATCCAAATGCCTTTCTTATGCACAGGTCAACTTCATTCACTGATGCTAGGGCATCACACATGCTGAAATCCTTCTCAGTCCACTACACAGATGGATCCTGTAAGATTTTAGATAACGTGCTCTAATAAGTAATAACACAATGAATTTTCAAGATGTGGTAAGCAGATCTGCACTTTTAAAACAAAATCATATCACTAGGAAATTGAGAACTTAATCTCCTATCAAAACTGCAGAAAACAAGCACCTGAATCTACAAACACATAAGTCTGAAAAAATACAAACAACATGTTATAGAAGAACTAAGAACAGCATACTGTAATGTACTAAATCTGAATAACTAGACTTTTGGAAATTGTAGACAGCGAGTAAACATAACAGCATTTAATCACTCATATCTTAATTAACTGAAAGAAGAATGATGACAAAGCAATAGCTCAAAACCGAATGTTTTTTCCCTTATCCCTGTATCTCCTTTATAGATTAGGAGAACTAGGATTTACATAATACGTGCTTAACTTGACCATCTCAGCGGTGTAACGAGAAAGGTCTTCTTGACTTGTGCCTTAGTCAAGATAGACCTCGCTCATGTCTTCCTTTAGCATGCATGAGTTCCTAGAAATTAGGAGGAGTCATGAAGCAGTTAACTCATGCGCAAGAGTTGGAGGCTCAGTTCTGTTTGTCTTCAAGTGCGAGTTATATTTGGAAAGAGACAAGTTGGAGAGCTTCAAGTTCTAATTGAGCCAGGATGAGTTGAAGAGTCAGTTCGAGTCAGTTAGCAATTCGAACTCAACTTGTATTCCAAAATTAACTTGCCAGATTTAGCATGATCGTAAAGCTCATAAGGAGGACGAAGGAACATCATTGTACATTATTGTTGAGCACAAGTTTTGTGTGAGAACTGATTGTGAGAAGAGCGTACCTAGGAGCAGCCTATACGCAGATCCTTGACAGAGAATTTCCTTGCAGAAAGTGCGCTAAGATTTAGGAATTAATTCCTAAATCATAGGGGCTGTCCAATGCTAGGAAATAGAAGCCAGACAGCGTAAGGATTTAGGAGCTGGGTCGGGGTTTCTTGCAAGCAGGTTTCAGCTAAATACTAGCAGCGAGAACAAGCTTGTTCTATAGTGAAACAGATTGCCTTGTAACGATTTCTATATTGCTCAATTCTGTCAATAAAATTCTACAGCTAGCAGAGGGTTTTCCCAGTTGGGTTCCCTAGAAAAATTTTATGTTGGATTGTGTGTGACTGTGTTTCTTTATCTCTGCATATTCTTTTATTTCCGCTGCTTATTCATTGTAGACAAATCCTGTGTCTTAGTGCAACAAATTAGTTTCAGATTTGTTCATTCAAGCAGTTGCAGGATTTCAACGAAAATCTACACTGCCTTCTCTAAAAGAAGCAAATGCTAACAATAGACTGGCTAGAATAGTGCTCCCAACCTGCAAGAGAGAGTTACTTAGAATATAGTGCCATATTTCTTGCAATACACACCCTTGTCTAAATCATGAAGCCAACTCAAGCTCAGTGCTTATCTTTAACTTTAGAACAATAACCACAAGCTCAATTAAGACAATGCACTGCCTTCCTAAAACTAGAATAGCACCTCTAAACTTAGCAAAACCTGCTCAAGCTGGTGCATGCTTGCCTCCAACATGCTTAGTCACAACTATATTGCTCTCCCCTTTGGATTGACCAAAACTATAATAGCTTAGGATTAACACTTCATAGAAATTCCATCAAAAAGTGGAGTAACCCCCTGCTCATACTA
>APFE031009605.1:0-19922 GCA_000404065.3 Pinus taeda | reverse complement strand
TTAAACCAACAACATGATTCCAACAAGATTCATACAATCCTATACAAAGTAGTTCATACATGAATGCGTAAGTTAAATGACATACATTGTTAAAGCAACTAGAATAGTCCAACTACAATAACAACATATGCATGAAAACATGTTGGATCTGTTATATTAAATAAAGTGAAAGTTCCATCCATAGATACAACCATGATAGCCACTAGCCCAATAGTGGAACATTATAGTCAACATCGACTACTTCTCCAATGAGATATGTACTCGCTCTGCACTATGGAGAAGCCAAGGCTCGTCACAATACTCTCCAAGCCCTTTCTAAGCAATGCCTAACAAAAGCTTGGCTCCCAAAATCTCGTTCTATGAGTTATGAGTTTCTATATATAGCAAAAGGTGGGGTGACCCTTGACATTCCCCTTTGACTCTTGGAATACCCTCATGACTCTTCAAATTCATTACATATAACTCTTTACATTACATATGTCTGTTTGTATTCAACTAATGACACTTGGAATTTCACTTTACATTACATTTGATTACAACAAATACGGCTCATAGTAGTGAGGTGGTTGAGACAATTCATGACACAACTCGACTTGACACTGCAGATATGTATTGGCTGACTGTGGTGTTCATGACAAGCTACTGTGTTGCTAAGTGATAGATGTGTTCTTGCACATGATTTGTCTTCATCTCCGCATAGCTTGTTGTTACGGGGTCTCCAATGGGCTTGGTCTTTGCAAGATGGTTTTGTGCATGCACTCCTTTTTCTTGCTCCTAGATGTGCTTTGTACATCCGTCCAAATGCAAGCAAGTGTTCTAGAATGCACTCCTTCATCACATTCGTCATCTCGCTATGTTCCATCGATGTACTTGTTTCTCCAATTCACTCATGATGGGACATCATCAAATCTGAAAATCTCCTAGTCTAGCATGATGCATTGTTTTCCATGTTCGGGTCCAGGTGACCAAGAGGGAGGACAAGACATTGAAACTACATAGAGAATAGCTCATGCCGGGATGAAAAATTTTGTAGCTCAGTCTGCATGGTCGAGAAAAACTACACAGTGATCACTAGGAGGTAGAATTGCACAGTGACAAACACTAGTGCCAACTGCAAGATGGGACCTTGAGGGGAACAACTTCTGCACAATTTCCAGAGAGAGGACAGAGTTGGGTTGCAGAGGGACTACTAGGCAGTTCTGCACATTTTCCCTGGGGAAGACAGGGCAAGGTTGTTGGGCATTTCTGCGCAATTTCTGAAGGGAAGACAAAACAGGTCTACATAATGACTTATGGTCAATTTTTCACAGTTCCTGGGAGGACGACAAGGCAGAGTGCAGGAAAAATGTTACACAATTTTCAAGAGGAAGACAAGACATACCACAAGGAGACTCATTTGGAATTTTGTACAGTTTCCTGAGGCAATGCAGAGCAAGCCAACAGAGGACCAGCCGGACAAGAATGCACAATTTTTGGATACAGTGTAGGGAAAGGCATCAGAGGCCTTGATGATCATTTTTGCACAGTTTTGGAGAGTAGTGAAACACTAGGTATTAGTGCAGTATAGGTTTCTGACAGTCCAGAGGGAGCCTTGACGATTGTGCTTGAGAAATGTGCAGTTCAGTGAGGATGTGGAGGAAATTTCTGCACAGTTCTTGGAAGCAGAAAAGCTACTCACTTTCGATATTGTGCGGTGCAGCTGGCCCGGGGGACAACCTCAAGAACTGCGTAGTTCTAGACAATAGAAAAGCTCCACTAAGGGTTGAGACTATGCAGGGAAACTCGGTCGGGTTCCGGGGAAGTGAAGTTGTTCCATCGAGAGATTTTCAGGAAAATGGCTAAGTGTGAGAGGCAAGTGAACTTGTGATGACTCAACATTTTAATCACACACTTAGCGTACTTTGACAACATGACGACACTAACCACTAGGACAACATAGAAAAGCGTGACCCTCTGTGGGACTGTCTAATGGTGATAGTGACAAGTGTGACACTTGGGATAGACCTTCAGACGACCATGACAACACTTGCATGACAATTCTTAGAATGGTGTGTGAATTAGACGAGTGTTCATATAGCTAAGACAACCCAAACACACAAAGAAAAACCTTTGAAATCACCAGAACAAGATCGCAAGCATGATACAACAATCAATATGTTAAAGACGACAATTGGCCCAACAAATGAAAGGGAGCAAGACATGTAAAGGAAACACACGGGATGACTTTCACTGTTTGCAAACATGCATGTCATTGAATACATAATGATATGATGATGATCAACAGTACTTCAAGCTACACTAAGAGATGTACTTCAAAAATGTGTACTTTGCTTACCATACTTACACCCCAAATGGTTATGCATATGACGAAGTTTGCTTGTGGTCCCAATATTTTATCATAACGCAGTTCCTTGGTCTTTATTCTCAACTCCTTGAGAGTCATCTAGCATGTCATATTTCCTCGTGGTCACTAAGAGATATATCTATGCAATTTCAGTGGGTAGTGACTGTTGCCAAGATGAGGCCCTGGGAGGCACATTTACGCAGTTTCTGAATTCAAGGCAAATTGAACAGTGAGGACAACATTGCATAATTTTGAGATGCAAGACACTACTGTGGGATGGGGTCTCGGGAAGACACCTTTGTACAGTTTTTGAATGCAAGACAAACTAGGGAGCTAAGGGACAATAATGAGTAGTTTCTAAATGCAAGGCACCATTATAAGATGGGGTCCCGAGAGGACACATCTATGCAGTTTCAGGCTACAAGACAGATTGGGAAGTGGAAAACACTGTGCAGATTCTGGAGACAGTGAGTTCCCACTGAGGGAAGGACACTGGAAGAAACCAGTGCGCAATTTTGGATGCCAAGAGAGGTTGGGGTTCCTATTCATTGCACAATTCCGACAGGCAAGGGCAAAAAGCTTGAGGGTTATAGAAGAAAAGTTTGCAACTTTGAAAAGCTGGATGATGCTAAGTTGCTCGGGAAGCTGGCTAAGTGTGAGATCATTGAAATTTATGTAAACAATGATAGAACTTTACTACTATCACACACTTGAACAATTAGCAATACAACATGGAGCATCCATAACATATAAAATATACCTTGCTTGATGCAACAACCTTCATGACAAGAGTGCGTTAAGTGAGTGTGAAACATGTCTATGTGAGGAGAACAACCCATACACACAAGATTTCCCCTTGAAGCAGAACAAAATTTCCTTTGCATAACGAACGATAATCTTAATGCGCAAAGATAACACATGCTACATAAAGATGAGAACATGAACAACTTTTAAGATCAAGGAGGGGGCTTGGGATGATCATCTTACCAATAATTAACCAAGGAACGATCGATCACAGGATCCATGATAGGCTCTGAAATTTGTATGCGTGCCAAATTTAGAGGGTGGTTGTAGTCTCTACAACAAGAGCGACACACTCATAGAACTCCAGCTCTATACATGGACCTTGTCTCGTGAAAGCAAGTCTAACTCTTCTAAAAGTATTGTTCAATTCTTTGATCGTCATGTCTTCCTCACTAACTTGAGTGAAAGATGTAGTCCCTACCAATCTCTTGATCAGTCAACACACATACCAAGCCAAGTCAACTATGTTGTTTCGATCAGGGATGAGGGGTATATTGGTGCACAAGTAATATAACTGTTAGAGTTTTAGTTTCATCTCTGGTGTTGCTCCACTGCCAGCAGGCCTGAACAGTACCTTGGTAGAGTCACATAGGAACATAAGCATCACTCCGCTGCCAGCAATCCTAGTCAGTACCCCGACGAAGTTAATTTCATCACCTCTCTGCATAGTAAGCCTTTATCTTCTTTTGCCTTTATTTTATTTTTTTCATTTTTAAATAACCGTACATAGGCACTTATTTATTTTCATGAGGCAGAAGAGGGATCCAAACTTATTGAGAGCATAAGAGGTTGTCCTTTAAGAGAAGTATGTTATATATACCTTTGACATACTTGTTAATGTTTTACCCCTCATCTTACTCTACTTCACTAGGCTGACAAGGGTTAACTGAATATAGAAAACCGATTAGAGTAGGCGGTACTAGTTAAAAGTGCAAGCATTGTGTTTTCACCAAGACTCACTCTAAACATAACTTATTTTCCATCAGGGTATCATCGACTAAAAAACACAAGATCATCATAAAGAGAGTGAATAGACAAACAACCAAATGTTGATAGTTGTACAAGTCCTCTTATCTTTTTCCCAACTTGTGTCAAGAGCCAAACACGGTTTCATGGGATCTAACCTGTGAGTGCAAACAAGCAAACAAACGAGAAAACAAAGGGCAGAAGTAAATGAAAACAAAGCATGCAAGAAAATAAAACCAAGTAAAGAAACATGTATACAATGCATACACACAAGCAAGCGAATAAGAAAGCAAGCACTACTCCTACTCCTAAACTAAGCAATGCATGGGCCTACTCATGATATTTCCAATGCAATGACCAATGCATTGGTTGGCCCATGTTGATGAAGGCATTGTTAACAAGAAATATAAGCATGTAAACCAAGAAACAAAAAATATAAGACAATGAAGACCAACACGGTCCAAGCGTCCACAACAAAGAAAAGAGTAAATTTGCAAGACAATCATTCTGAGGATGTACCATGGTGTTGTAACACAACGTGCGCAAATGATAAGCATGTACACTCTTTCGATCGTAACAAACAAGCAAACATAAAAAAAGAAGAAAACTTTCGCCTAGCAATAATGCTCATTGTGTATGAATCCTCCAATGCATGAGCGATATGATTGTGTGATGTTGGTGGACGGAGTGAAATCTGTGAACAAGATTAATCTTCATTGCAAACAGGAGAGTGATGAGGAGCTTGGGGTGTTTCAACACAAGTGGAACTAACCTCAGGATAGCAGGGGTTTAACATAACCATCAGCGCACGCTGAAGTGCCTCGATAGCTTGAGGGGTTTCTGCTTCATCATTGATTAGATCATCAAAGACCAGTGTCTTAGAAAGATCAACAACGAGTGAATCAACGTCGTGATCGAATGAAGGAGTAAAGAGATCACGACAACCACGATCAGAAAATTCAAGATGTTCATCAGCATCCTCATGATCTGATGAATCATGCAGAGGGGTTGATGAGAAATAAGGATGTTCACTTATGTTTCTGGAAATGACAGATGAAACATTGAATAGATTTTCAGAGAAAGATGTGTCATCTCTGCAATGTAATGACAGACTGACATCTGGTGTGTCCTGTGAATGATCAGAAGTAGTAACATCCAGCGATGATTTTTCACAAGGAAAATCAAGTGGCAGAATCACAAGAGATGTTAGGATAGAGCGGATGAGGCGTGAATGGAAGGAATTCATCCTTCACTATGGGTTCTTCTTCGGATTCCCACGCACTCTCATCATAAATGATAACACAAGTTGATTGCACAACAAACTCCCAAGATGTGGAGTCGGGAATGAGAGAAAACAACACAATACAATCCAGAGGATCAATGGAACCAAAAGACAGAGGCTGAGAGAATGAATTCATGTGGCAACCATCATACTTGCCAACAAACTCTTCACAAATATCCAGAGCAGGTGGGGTGGGAGGATGTGATAGTTCAATGGATGTGTACGCATCTTCTCCCACCTCGCACTATGGATCTAGAGATGTTTGATGAGAAGCAGACAGAGGGTCACTTGTGACAACAACCTTGTCCATCTTAGATTTTTGCAGCTCTAACATGGAGGTATGTTGGGAGGGGTTCAAATGATTCTAAGATATGTGGATTTTCAGATATGTGAAGAAGATACTGAAATCTTTCATCGAGAAATTTCTAACCAATTTCATCTTCAACGATTTGATATGCGAGATTACGAAAGCATTCCCAAAATTGCACAAGGGATTCATCGAGTGCTTTAAGTAATTCCATAATTTTGTTATTGAGTGCTTTACGATCATGATGATAAAATGGACGTGTCAACTCTCTGACCAACTGGTCAAGAGAGTGAATAGAGGCATCATATAGTGTGATACACCACATCATTGGGTGTCCATGAAGTGTGAACGCGAACATTGAGCATGCAATGTAGTCCTCATGGATTTCATTCCTTTCACAGAAGCATGTGAAGCCATATTCATGTCTAAGAAAGGTTGTTCTACCTTCACCATCATATGTGTTACGTAAAAATTCATTCCAAATCTCCTCTGATACTTCAAAATCATTTCCATATGATAGACATCTTTGAGGAGTAGCGTAAGTCATGAGAGATGTGCATAGATTCAAAACAGAGTTTGAGAACTCAGCTTGCCATCTTGCCCTCTTTCTAGCACCATAAATGTTGACAGCACTGGTCTCGCCAACATGTCAAGGGATCTCCTCAGTAAGAAATTCTAACTAGACCTCAAACTATTTGGAGTAGGAGTCCCAGTGGTGGGTAATACAATAGTGCCTTGACTGTGGTAGCGTGCAGAGGTAAGCAAGATATCTTTGTAAGAATAAAGTGTGCCACCTTGTGGTGAGTCAAGAGAGATGCATGGAGAGGTTCTAACACATAAAAGGGGAAATCATGTGTATCCCTTAGAAGCTTGCAATAGTACGTAGCCTCAAAGGAACACACGAGTAGAAAGACATCACGGGTTGGAAGCAGAATGATCCACAATCAGGGGTGATGGGTTAAACCAACAACACGATTCCAACAAGATTCATACAATCATATACTAAGTAGTTCATACATGAATGTGTAAGTTAAACAACATACATTGCTAAAGAAACCAGAATAGTCCAACTACAATAACAATATATGCATGAAAACATGTTGCATCTATATATATATATATAGATAAAGTTAAAGTTTCATCCATACATACAACCATGACAACCACTTGCCCCAATAATGGAACATTACAATCAACACCACATGCTCCTCTAAAGAGATGTACTTGCTATACACTGTGGAGAAGCGAATGCTCATCACAATACTCTCCAAGCCCTTTCTAAGCAATGGCTACCAAAATTTTGACTCTCAAAAACCTGTTCTATGAGTTATGAGGTTCTATATATAGCAAAGGGTGGGGTGACCCTTGACATTCCCCTTTGACTCCTGGACTACTCTCATGACTCTTCAACTTCATTACATATAACTTTTTACATTACATATGAATTTTTATATTCCACTAGTGACACTTGGAATTTCACTTTACATTACATTTGATTACAACAAATACAACTCATAGTAGTAAGGTGGCCGAGACAACTCATGACATCGCTGACATGCATTGGCTAACTGAGTGATATATGTGTTCTTAGACGTGCTTTATCTTCACCTTTACATATCTTGGTGTTGTTAGGTCTCCGATGGTCTTGGTCTCTGCAAGATGGTTCTGTGCATGTACTCCTTTAGCTTGCTGCTCGATGTTCTTTGTAAGTCTGTCCAACTGTAAGGAAGTCTTCTAGCATGCGTTCCTTCTTTATCCCATTTGTCATATTGTCATGTTTCATCGATGTTCTTGTTCCTGCAATTCACTCATGATGGACGACATCAAACCCAAAAGTCTCCTAGTCTAGCATGATGCATTGTTTTTCGTGTTCGGGTCTAGGTGACCAGGAGGGAAGACGTGACACTGAAATTGTGCAGAGAACAAATCAGGCTAGGATGAGGAATTCTGGAGCTCGGTTGGCACTGTCAGGAAAAGCTGTGCAAAGATCACTGGGAGGCAGAATTGCATAGTGACAGTCACTAGTGTCAACTGCAAGATGGGAACCTGAGGGTGACAACTTCTGCGTAGCTTCTAGAGGGAGGACAAAGTGGGGTTGCATAGGGACTGTTAGGCAGTTCTGCACAGTTTTCAGGGGGAAGACAGAGCAAGGCTGCTGGACATTTCTGCGCGATTTCTAAAGGAAAGACATAACAAGCCTACAAAGGGACTGATGGTAAGCTCTGCACAGTTATTGGGAGGAAGACAAAGCAAAGTGAAGGGGAACTACTCTGCAGTTTGTGTACAGTTTCTGAAGACAGTGTTGGGCAGGCAACCGAGGAATCAGTTGGGCATGTCTACACATTTTTAGAGAGAAGTGCAGCCGCTAGTCTTAGTGTAGTATAGGTTTCTGGAAGTCCATAGGGAGGCTTGATGATTGTGCTTGAGAAATGCACAGTTCAGTTAGGCTGAGGAGGCAATTTCTATGCAGTTTTGGGAAGCAGACATGTTTCTCACTTTCAGGATTGTGCAGTACAGCTGGTCTGACGGACAACCTAAAGCACTATGCAGTTCCAGACAACAGAGAAGCACCATTGAGGACTAACATTGTGCAGAGCATCTCAGTCGGGTTCTAAGGAAGTGAAGTTGTTCCGTCAAGAAATTTTTCAGGAAAATGGCTAAGTGTGAGAGACAAGTGAATTTGTGATGACTTGACATTTTAATCACATACTTAGCATACTTTGACAACACAATGATACTAACCACCCAGACAACATAGCAAAGTGTGACCCTATGTGGCACTGCCTAATAGTGAAAACGACAAGTGTGGCACTTGGGATAGACCTTCAGACAATTGTGACGACACTTGCGCTACAGTGCTTACAAATTTGTGTGTGAGTGTGATGGGTGTTCATATAGTTAAGACAATCCAAACACATAAAGGAAAAGCTTCAAAATCACTAGAACAAGATTGCAAACATGGCACAACAATCAATATGCCAAAGATGACAGTTAGCCCAACAAGCAAAAGGGAGCAAGACATGTAAAGGAAACACACAAAATGACTTTCAGTGTTTACAAACATGCATGTCATTGAAGACAAAATGATATGATGATGATCAACAGTACTTCAAGCTACACTAAGAGATGTACTTCCAAAAGGTGTACTTTACTTACCGTACTTACCCTCAAGATGGTTATGCACCCGATAGAGTCGCAATGCCAATCTTTTATCATAATGTGGTTCCTTGGTCTTTTTCCTCAACTCCTTGAGTCATCTAGCACGTAATATTTCCTTGTGGTCATTGAGAGATAGATCTATTAGTTTCAGCGAGCAGTGACTATTGTCGGGATGAGGCTCTGGGAGGCACATATGCGTAGTTTCTAAATGCAAGGCAGACTAGACAACTAGGACAACACTACACAGTTTTGAGTTGCAAGGACACTACTGCGGGATGGGGTCCTGGGGGGACCCCTCTACGCAGTTTCTGAATGCAAGACATCGTTGCAGGATGGGGTCTCGATAAGACACATCTGCGCAATTTCAAGCTGCAAGATAGATTGGGCAGCTGAGGGACAACACTATGCAAATTCAGGAGACAATGGGTTCCAGCTGAGGAAACCACTGCGCAGTTTTGGATGCCAAGGGAGGCTGAGGTTCATGCACATTGCAGTTTCAGTAGGCAAGGGAAAACATTTAAGGGTTGCAGAAGCAAAGTGTGCAGCTCCAGAAATCTAGATGAAGCTAGGTTGCTTGGGAAGCTGACTAAATGTGAATTTAGTGAAACTAATGTAAGCAATGATAGAACTTGACTACGATCACACACTTGAACACTTAGTGATTCAACATAGATAATCGAGAACATATAAAATATACCCTTCTTGATGCAACAACCTTCGTGACAAGAGTGCATGAAGTGAGTGTGAAACATGTGTATGTGAGGAGAACAACCCATTCGCACAAGATTTTCCCTTGAAGTATAACAAAATTCCATTTGCATGACGAACAATAATCTCGATGCCTAAAGATGACACATGCTGCATAAAAATGAGAATGTGAACAACTTTTACGATCAAGGAGGGGGCTTGAGATGATCAACTTACCAATAAGTGATCAAGGAACAATCGATCATAGGATTCGCGATAGGCTCCAAAATTTGCATGCGAACCAAAATTTTAGAGGGTGGTTATGGCCGCTACAAGACTTTCCCAGTGCATTCCCAATAGAGGAAAGTGATGAAAGATTTCAAAAATGCAAGGGAAGTTTCAAAAGCCTTACTCAAGGTGGGGTGAAGAGATTCATTCCGTTATCAGATCAAAAATGGGAGTCCAAGGTTGCATAAAGAGACTAGCGCTACACCAAAACCACAACCCAGTGACACATGACCTTCTTGTCCTCTATATTATCAAAAACCACAACGAAAAAACCCTAGCCATAAGGTAAATGTTCAATTCATTCATCAAAAGGGGCATCTAAGTCTCAATCACCATTTGTATAAATTAGCTAGACGCGGCCAAAACCCATTAAACATATAAACCAAACCATGCTCCAAAAAAACAATTTCATAACATGAAGCTTTCTCATCAAAAAGAACATTTGAGAAGAAGAATTAGTGTATAAAAATTATTATTTTCGCACCACAGGCAGATATGTCACAATCAATATATCGTTGACTTTAAATTAGTTTCAAGTTTGACTTAAAATTAAACAATTATATACAAAGTTTACATTACAAACTAAAAATAATATATTTTTTAAAATATTTTAATTCATTTTCTTTTAATTTTGATTGGTTCTTTGTGGTTGTGTCTTATTGTGATATGATGATGTCGTCGTCGATATGCCAGGCCTGAAGCCTATACGGCTCATCGGTCATGTCGTATTGTACTGCGACTTATGACAAAGATATTTAATTTCAGCTTATGCACTTGCAATCTCTGAAGCCATTACATACATTTCATGACATGAATGGCCGCCTCAAACCAATAACCATCTCAATGACCTTCATTATGGCTTTATCATACATAGCCTTAATACCAAGCAGGCGTGGAATTTCAAATTCCAATTGCCTATCAAAATAAAATTTGACGACGTTTTTGCATTTTTTTTACCCTTTGTTTTACGTTTTAATCAAATATGTGATGTCACAAAAAACTCTATTTTAACAATTTTTGTAAATTCATTCCACCACACACAATAAGTCATCAAATTGGAGGTTGATAATGATTGTTATTTATAAAAATTCATTTTAAATTTCCATTATTCATAAATATTTAATAATAGTTTTTTTAATGAATTTATTTTTTTTAAATTAATCTTGAATTTTTAGATTTTTTTTTATATTTTTTTAATAATTTTTGAATTTATTATGTGGCAAAGAAATTACGCAGCTTTAGCGATATCTGCTGGGCTAAAAAAACTTTGTAATGTTTCAAACATGGAAATTGTAGATGAATGTTTCCATGGAATTTCTGAACACTTTTATGGTGAAATCCTCTACGCTTTTCACAAAGTGAGAGTTCTTTTATACCAGGATAACTACGTTGTTACAGGATCCACTTTTTAGAGTACATATAACTCAAGATAACTAAGTTGTTACAGGATCCACTAAAAACATAAAATCTCATTCCCTATCAAATGCCATTACAAATAATATATCACAAATTGACTTAAAACATGAGCTTGGTCATTAAAGCTTTTTTTAAGTGCCAACAACATTCACAGTTGGATATTGGTTCGGTCATCAATTGAAAGTAGAGGACCATTTTGTAATGTTTATACCAGTTTTAAGTCATGTTAGATATTATGTCAACTTAATGTAAAATAAAAATAATGGTTTGATTCTTGTTAGATTGACATTGCAGATTTGTAGTCTATCAGATTTATAGCTCAGATTTATGGTGGGACCATTTAAGCAATAAAATCTTTGCAAAACTTACAATCCATGGACTATAAATAAATTATCTAGTGAGACTATAAATAAATTGTGGACTATAAATAAATCATCTAGAGAAAATACAGAAAAGTTATGCAATAATAAACAGTGATTTTAAAAGTCAAACTTTCTAGAGAAACTACAAAAAAACTTATCAATAGGAATATCTCAATACATATATCCTCTATTAAACATAAACTAAAAGAATTTTCAAAGCTCAAGAATCCTTCTTGACTATGTATCTGTCCATATCTCATATACTATATGCCAATCAACATTAGATGATTTAGTTCCATTCAAAGATACTCTCATTAGAGCATCTAGTGTATCCAACCCAAGCCTCGATTTTCTAATGTCCTTGATGATGTTTTGCTTAGAAAATACCCTTTCACAATCCACTATACTTGCAGGAATAGTGAGGACAGCGTGCCATAATTTCATCATATTAGAATAGGTTTTGTGCTATTGTTTTGTGTTACGAAAGACTTTCCGTGCTTCTTTCATAGAAAACCCCTTACAAGCCAAATTTATTGAATCAACAAAAGGGTGCAACTCTCTTTTACAAGCTTTAACATCAAATAAAGCTACAAATCCAACATCACTTGATATGGTATGTTGCAAATGTTGAAAAAGATTTAAAAACCAACGCTTTGAATTTTTCTCACGACTACAACGCTCTTCTGAATAATAACAAAGGCTGAACAATTTCGCTGCATTAAAAAGATGAAGGTCTGGAAATCATTCATTCAAAGAGTCTATGAGAGTCTCTACATAACCTTCAGTGAGTCGCTAACAACTCTCTTATGTACCTTCAATACAAGGTTTCATAGATTGTTTCCTTGTTTCATTGGATTCAATATCCATGGTTGAGATAGAGATGTATCGTAAATCATGTCTATCGACAACTTTCCCTTCATCTTTAATATCAATGTATCCATTTTGAGAATCATTTAAAAACTTTGAAAGATAAGTTATGCCTTTTGCAAATGTCTCTTTTCTCAAAATCCATCTAGACAATGTGCTTATAGTTACTTCAAGAGCCAACCCAATAGTTGTAATGTCTACATTTTCTTCTTGAAAAGTCACATTCAACTTGTTCAATACCCCTAGCACATCAACAATCATATGTAAACAAAACTGGATAGAATATGTTCTTGTCTTATCATACAAGTTTTTTTTTCATTTTTTCCACAAAGTTAAAATTGCTGGCATAAGCTTCACAAGCCTTATAATAACTTCCTCCCTGGATAACCATGTCACTGAATATATTTGTAGAACATCAAGAACATCAACTTTCATGACTCTAAGCAAATCATTAAGTTCGTTATTTCTTTTTGGAGAGTTTTGAACCCATGAATACACTTTGTTTGGAATTTTTTCAACAAATAATAACTCAGGTAATTTCTTAGAAGCATTTGCTGCTGCTAAAGACTCACGATGAGCCACACAATGATATGTAATAAGGTTTGGATTGTTCGTTTTCAAAAATGAAACAAAGGCATTTTCATGTCCAATCATTGCTAAAGCTCCATCTGTAGAAACAACTATCAAATCTTTATATTGAAGGCCTCTAACATCTATTAATTAATTGACACTATCATATATTGTTTTTCCTTTTCCATCTACTACATCTTTGAACTTCATAAACTGCGAGATAGGTGACCCAAGACCCTTTTGAGTCTAAATATGTTGCATAAATAACAAGGTGTTGCTCTAAGGTTCGATCAGTGCTTTCACCAACCATCAATGAGAAAAAAAGACTTTCCAACATATTTTTTATCCGAATCTGTTCAAGATGTTTTGATATGCAATATATAAAATCATTTGCAAACTTACGATTTGTTTATGAAGAGTACTCTTGAAACTTTGGCATATTTGGAGTTTTTGCATCCATTAGAAATTTGCAAAGCTTCTCATACTTTGATAGAGATAAATCTTCTTAACAAATGAAATATGATATTTTCATTGTAGAAATCACTCTTTCCTTATTTGCATCTCTCACCTATCTAATATGATCTAGAATTGGTTTCATCTTTCCCTCTAATGCATTAATCCATCTTTCCTTAGCATCTTTATGCACCCATGATTTTTCATGAGTAACAAGAGCATCATGTTGTAATGTGGTGCAACCATTCTCTAAACTCCATGGTCCATTCATCCTATACTTCTCACAATAGTTACACTTCATAGTTATTTTATCATCAAACCTCACATAACTCAACCAAGCAAACGTATCTAACCATTCCATGCGAAATTGTCTTTTTGTTTGCACTTTCATTTCTAAATTATCACCAACCTCTTCTTCAACTTCATTTGTTTCTTCATTTACATCATGTTCAGAAGGACTTCCAAAAATTTCATGTAATTGTTGTCCCACATGAGCATCATTGGTTTCTTTAAGTGTTTCTGAATTCGTTGAGTCTTAGAGGTTTTCCCTTTTGTCCATCCATACATTTCCCTAATTGTAACTTGTATATTTCTCTTTTGAGACATTTGTAAGTTTGTGACCACCTGTATAAAATATATATATGAAAACTAAAATTCATTAAATCAAACAATTTAATACTTTCTAATAATGCATATTTATTTATTACCTAAAGAAATATAAATATTGTATAACACCATTACCAATAAAAACATTTATTAAAAAAAATTTAAATCACATGAAAAATAATGATACTTGTACTATATGTTATTTGTGAAAAATATAAAAAATATACACATAAATTAATGAAAAACCTACATATTTTGATTCAAAATTATTTGAATTAAAAAGGTAGATGTTTTTATAATTTTGACGAAAGAAAACTTTATGCTCTTTATAGTGTAACATATATCATACGAAGCACATACACCCGCATATTCATACCCACATTCAAAATATATTGACAGACGTTACAAATACAAATCATGATAAGGCCATAAAATTCCCAAACATTGCTACATCGCCATAAATTCAAAACTGATGACCAGAATGCAAAGACTTGAAACTCAAGATATCAAAAGCCCTCTGAGCTATGAGAATCACTAGTGTATAAATTATTTTTCGGTTTGCAGTTGCGGACCCTCCTAAGACATAGTGATGACATAGGTATATGAAAAGCACAATGTTTTATGCCTTACCAGTTAAAATAAAATATGCAGCAAGTGTATAACATGCAAACAAGAATAATGCAGGGCAGGAAAGTAGAGATATAACAGTGCACGACAGATGTTATTGGACTAATAAACAACAATAAAGTGAATATAATAGTTGACAACATTGTAGAATAAATAAGCAGAACGTAAATATACCTGAAAATGAACTTCAGCCTACTAAAAATTGCATCCCAAATATGCAACACACCAAACAGAGACTCCAGCACTAAGTATAAACAAAAGAAATAACTAAACTGAAGCTAGTAAGAACATTCAGGACCTTAACTGACTGAATGGTCGTTGGGGTCAACCCTATAAGACCCGCTTTCCAGAACCAACAATTCTAGGAGGTTACTATCATTAGCACTGGACAAGTATAAGATACCAATGAACAAAAAACTCCCCTTAAAAATAAACATCAAGAGCTGCAAAAGCCATCCAACTGACACTCACGGCCTGGGGGTGAATGTATTCGTGAGAACAGGAGCTATAATTTAGCAGCATTTGCAATGAAGAGACACGAGTTCAAATCCCAGTAAGCACGTTATGTTGAAAACCACAATCAAAATCAAGTAGCAAATGAACCTAGGAGATTCCAGCTTAGGATTGCACAGTCGACAAAGCTGCAAGAACTAATTGACCTATTGTAGTTGGCTTGGTAATTCCTAGCCATGATTTTGGAACCCAAGTAAAGGAGCATTCCAACTCTTTTGCAGTGCCACTTGCCATATCAGCCTAGCTACTTCATGTCAGTTAAAACCTCAAGTGGACAATAAGCACAACAACTATCAGTGAGAATCGCGACCAATCAAACCCAACAAAAGAAAAGCTTTTGGAAGGCTAACGATGAAAAATTCAACTTAGCCATTAGTTCTAAATCCCAAACTCACTGTTGAACTAGACCCCAACAAAAACACCCAAACTGATTTTTTTTTAAAAGGAAAACTTAAGGCTCCGTGTAGAATGCATCACAATATAAACATGCATAAAAAGATAATTGGCTATAATGCTTGCGTTTTTACAGTAACACGCTCATAAAATGAACCAGTAAAGATAGTTTCTGTGAGCTTCTACGTGTTTACAATGGATAATCCACTCGCAAACTATTGTAGAATTGAACACAGGGAAACTCTTCAAAGTCGCGAAAAGAACACGACGCCGACCTGGAGGTGATCGTGAGTGAGTCACCATACATGAATTCTGTAAATTTGTAATGAACATGTGCAGACACAATTTTTTACAAAACAACAAGTGCTGAATGTAGTTAAGTTAATAACATTACCAAACCTAAAAAACACCCACATAACAAACACATCCTTGGTCATCAATTCTAACACTGAGCAAAAGCCAAAATGCAGAATGTGGGTCAGAAAATAACCCAACTCAATACCAGAAACTTCAATAATCGAAGAGTATATAACACTCGGCGTTGTCAATCCCAAAATGCTGTACAATGAGTGGCTACAACAAAAGCATTGGCATACATTCCAGACATGTATATACATTGTTTATATACTATTTATACTTGCAAGGGGTTGGCTAAGATTCCGCAAGAGAGGAGCACCACTGCACTAGAGCCGAATGTGCAGAAGTCGCCAAATGTGCGAAACTTGAAGACAACTTTTCTGCGACACTGCAACAATTCTCCAAATTAGCCAGGGTGAATAGGTAAACCGTACGCCGTAGGGTGAATAGGTAAATTGTAACTTGTAAGCAGTAGATTGCAATTTTCAAATTGCAAGTCTCGTCGGATTAAATTTGAGCGACGGAGAGTAGCTAGATAATTAATGGTAAGTACTAGGTAGTAGGTAGTGGGACGGTGAAGCATTTAAGTTTAAACTACATTATGTACTACTACAGCCTGCTGGTCCTAGGGAAATAAGGTATTATAAATTTTTACATTTCACTTGTTGAAATAGACGTCGTTTTGACGGTTTGCAAGGGTGTATCACACGTCGAATTTGACATGGAAATTTTTCAGCTCCTGTCAAATACGTTCTTCAACGAAAAATACTACCCATAAAACGTCAAATTCCAGGCCTGATACCAAGTATCGTCTAAAACTAAAACACTGTTAGAATATCTGAAAGCAATGAATACCCAAAGCCATTCTCTGGCTCTCGCCTCATAAAACAGTGAAGATGAAAAGTATACTTTCCTAAGAAGCAAGATGAATTAAAAATTTCCTGCTATAATGGCCCATACATTTATGTCATGAAGTCTACTAAGATTATTCTGCTCGGTTATCCATGTGAAGTCTTTTTAGTTGGATAAAGCTGCTGTCAAGTATGGATGTGCCAAGTATGGATGGCACTTGCTGACATTTATATTCTCATCAACTCCAGCGAACTTTATCATATAAATTACTCTAGCAAATTTTTCCACAGTTGGTCAATAAATACAAAAGTTTTCGGACTCTTGTGTTGCTAAGAAATAGGCATTTAACCATTAAAATTTTTATATTAAAATATGAATTTGAATTTTTTTGATATTGTGAACAAAGCCACATAGCTAGTGTTCCCTGCTGCTTAGTTTAATTACTAAACTTTGAAATGTATGAACCAACTCCCACATTTGAATCAAAGCAGAGTAGCTACTCTAGCTTAGTTCAGATATAGTTAAATTGGAGTAAAAACCAATAATAACATACAACTTTATATTAATAAAAAATTACAATTAAAATAGCAAGATAATTCATGATCGCATTATCTCTGGCTAAGTTAAGATAATAAAAACTCTATTTGTGAATAGTTTTTTTATAAACTTTAATATCATATTTGTTCATTTTAATCTATTATTTGTGTAGGTAATACATGAACCACACTAAGAGAATGAATGTGATATAGATAATTTATAAAATATATTGTATCATGAAAATACTTCTAAAACATTTTTTCATTAGCCAACAAAAGAAAGCCATGGGCATGCTTATGTATATATTTTAATTTTCTTATTTTGCTTTCTTGTAAAAGGGAAAAAAATGTGAAAACTAAGAAAAATAAAATAATAAATAGAATGGATATAAATTTCAGCATCATATTTCATCTAGTAAATACCCACCTCCTTGTCCATTAAACTATCAAGTTTTTGGGTAATGACATTATTTTCATGCAGAGAGGAGTAATTCACAAGTCATTAAAGTAAAACTTCATTTTAAGAAGTTATCAAAATATTTTATGTTTGGCAGAATCTGCACTGAATTTATAAAATCTATAAAAAAAATATTATTGATTTAACATTATATTTGAGATGATATTTATGGAATTTATAAACCCTCCAAACCCTATAAAGAGATATTATTGATTTGAAGTAAATAAGTTTGTATAACATAAACAACTATGCATATAGACAACACTTTACATTATTATCCAGTTAAATAATTACAATTTATTGGGAAGAAATCTATGGCAAAGACAAAGCATCCCTGCTTTTGCAAAAATTAGTAACATTCCGCACAGTTTTGCATCTAAGTTTAGCGTGTTCTAATAGGCTATCAAATCTTAAATAGTAAAGAAAAAACACAAAAATATGTGTGTGATTGGGAATAGTCATTTGAGAGAGAATGAGAATAAACGAAAAAGACAAACTTTGACATAAATAATAATAAATTTATTAAAAACTAAATATAGAATACATACTTATTTTCCCTATCAGGTTTTTTTTTTTTTTTGGAATTGTTGATTTGGAGGGCCTTTGGAAACGTTTGAGAAAAATAAAAGAAAATACAATTATAATGATAATTTGGAAGAGTGCACTAAAAAATAATATGGAATTTCTAATAATTTTAAAAACAGAAATCCTGCATAGCCTTGCATGACAATGTATGGTTCCATCATTATTAGCAAATCAAAAAAGGTATATTTATGAATGTGTTATTGTATAAAAACTCATGCTCTATAATGAACATAAATTAAATTTTGTTTTCGTTTTAAAGGGAGTTGCAGTTATTTTCTCCTTTGCAGCCACTGACGTGAGCCACTATAGAGTCCGAGCCGCTTCCCGTGATGTGGAAGTACGAAATTTTTATAATAATGATTTTTTGAGCAATTTGATTGGGTTATGTGGCACAAAGCTATTTATTCGGAGTTTTTTTTTGGGTTTTTCTGGTCCCTTAAAAAAGTGTTGAAACTGTAAAATAAGAATCGCTTAGCTGGCTCTGTGTTTGATAAGAATAGGGGACTCGGATTTTTCAATGTGTTGTCTAACGTTAGTTCGCTTTTCGGTAAAGCTGATGGGTCTAATTTGTAGAAATATGTGATATAGTTTTGGAATGACGTACAAATTTCTTTGGAACAAAGTCCGTAGCAGCTGCGCGATGATGGCTTACAACACACTGAACAAAATTTGCAGTAGTTGCATGATGGTGGCTAAAATAATGATGGCTGAATAAGAGTCGAACCGTTTGAAGCAATCAAATTGTTAAAAAATAAAATAAAAATATGAAAAATTAATTTTTGTCACAATTAAATACAATATAATAAGATAGAAAAAATGCGTTATAATAAAATAAGAATAATATTTTATTATATTTTCCTAACATGGGAATTGATAAATCTGTAATAAAACTCCTTATAATTTAAAATTTCCATAAAAATTACATTTTCATGATGGAAATGATGATTAAATTATAAATTTAATCATTTTATTTGTAATTACATAAATTATTAAAATTAAAAATAAAAATAAAATAAACTAAAACAATTTAAATCAATTTCTATATATTAAGAATAAGCATTATCATATTTAAAAATTGTATCATTTTAATGTTGTTTTATTTAATTTCACAATTATTTTATTAATATGATTAATCATACATGTTATTCTAATTTACACAAAAGTCAAATTTGGCTAACTAATATACTTCAAATGTAAATGCAAATTAGCTATATTCAATGCAACATCAACTACATGTTTGAGTTTTAGAATACAATTTTTACCAAATATTATTTTCTAAATTATGAAATTGGTGAAGAGAGAGGCTTGTGAAATATGTATAACCTCAATATGTTTAAATGTGAAATGTGTGATTAATGTGACATAGAAGTACTTGTATATTGTTTTCCAACCTTATTATTTAACATTAATAATAGCTAATTTTTATTTTCAAACAATAATATTTTTATTTTCAAACAATAATATAAATATTGTTTATTTATGCGAAAAATT
>APFE031009601.1:0-13805 GCA_000404065.3 Pinus taeda | reverse complement strand
TATCGCCCCACCTCCTACCTGGAGGTATGGCTGCATGTGATCCCTCAGCCCACCTGGCTCGAAGTTTCCCCCTACTAGAGGTCTCTGCATGAGTAGATGTCTCTACTCGATCTCCTGTCAGCTTCCCTTGTTGTGGTTGCTCCACAACCTCCTGAAGCTGCTGCACCAATCGTGGCTCCTCCACAATCGTCTGAGACTTCTTCTGGATCTGCATGTCAAGAGGTAATATACCCTCCCTCTCAACCACCAAGTCTCCATCAGTTTCCTTGTTGCTCAAGGCTTTGCATGCATCTTGAACCTCAAGAGCATATAAGTTCTTGACCCATCAAGGAATCTACTTCACCTGTCTAGTGATGACGTGTCTAAGGAAAACCTTTCCCTCTCTGTAGACTACATCATAGCCTCTGTCTTCCAGCATTGCGATCGACACCAAGTTTCTCTTCAGTCTTGGTACATACTTGACATTGGTCAAGGTAAGGTGAGCTCCATGCTCCCTTTGAAAAATAACCGTGCCTACACTTGAGACACTATACTTCTCATCATTACCCATCCCTATGAGTATCTGGAGATCTTTCTCCTCCAAAGTATTGAACAAAAATTTTTTTCCAGTCATGTGGAAAGAAGCTCCACTGTCAAAAAACCAACCACTTCCCATCATGGATGAAACCATGCATCCGAAGAGTGTGAAATCCAAATCAAACTGTGAAGCAAGTGCCTCGCCTTCAGATCCTTCCCCGGATCCCTTCTTGGACTTCTTCTTTGGGCAATTAGTAGTATAATGGCCCAACTCATGACAACGAAAGCATCTCACCTTTGACTTGTCAACCTTCTTCCCATCATTGAAAGAACTGGATTCAGAAAGAGAACCCTTCTCCTTCCCTTTCTTCACCTTACTCACTAAGGAACAGTTCTCCTCATCATGCATAGATGAAGAACTGTCTCTAGTGCTCCGTTTGATCTCCTCCTTGCACAAGATCCGACCAAAGTCTCTCCCATCCTGGCAATCTCTCCCGACCATTGACAGAGTCCTGATAGGAATGCCAACTCTTCGGAAGACCAAGGAGAGCCAAGCTCACCACCATCGACAATCACCCCCACACTTCCCATATCATCCCGGCATTGGGTGAACTTCGTGAGATACTAGGGAATATTGTCTCCATTTTCACACTTAGATGTTTCTGATTTTATCCTTCAGTGCCATTCCACCAGCTCAAAAAAACTAAACCGCTTCCGATCTAGAATTCGTGAGAACGAAGTATTTCTTGTACAGAGATTGACTTTATGGGCATTCACCGTATATCTCACCTTCCAAAAGAATGATGAATCCAGAGGCTACCTGGCCTAATTATAGACTCTGTCTGAAGAAATAAAATGTAAACACTTCCTGAATAATAGATCTGATGATCAATCCTCGCTTTGATATCCTGTAGAACTTCTTCTACAAATCAACCAGCTCCGATACCATGTAGAAATTTTGAATAATATGACACTTATTCACAAAGATTATCCTGATCATACATTATTTGTGGAACCATGCATAATACATAATCTCCTCTACGTTGATCATCAATTTAGTAGCATTAAAAACAATGAAACATCAATCACATGCGCACATAGAAGCATCAATCGCACATATCAACACAGTATGTATCCGGGGAAAGCATACAGCTGAAAACCCACTGCTATCTATATATTATATTGATTGAGAACATGTAAAAAACATAGTACAGTACTCCTCGCAAGTAATTAGTACTAGCTCCACCTGTTACACACAAAACTAGCTCAGATCCGAACAAGTCAGAGGTTCAAATCTCCTCCACTGCTTTGCCTGCCTCTATTGCACAATACCTCAAGATAATCACTCACACTGGAAATCACATGAGCAGAGGCTATAATCACTTGGTATTGGTGCATACTGCGCAATCCTCATTGGCATAACTCAATCCCATTGATTGTGCAAATCTCATGCACAACTGATAGTAGCAACTCACCCTTTCACTTACCTCTAACACCTGTCTCCACTGAATTGTCCATGCACTGAGTTAACTGATGTATTATTTAGTTTCTTTATGAGTTAATAATTAGTGAATTAATTAATAACTAATTCACAACACTCATCACTTAGTCTAATTGTAGTTAGACTAAATACAACTAGTTCAAATGAACACAACTCCATCAACTCCACATCTAACTCCACAGAACTCACATGCATGAGTTCTAAATGAAGTCCTCATGCAATAGCTCAACTAACACATAAGACAAGCGTATTTCCTTCTGTCAGCTGCATGTGCCACATCCGTAGCTCGAACTGAAGTGCTCCAAGAGAATAAGATAATATTCAGAGTCCAAATATTACTAAGGGCTAATAATATTTGATTGTTTCTATTTTTAGCTTGGCAGTCTAAAAATAGACTCTGATCACACCACTGTGAACCAAAAATAGAAGTCCATATATTTTTCCCAACATGACCAATCATCCATAAACAGCATCCTGCAACTCATAAACCATCATCCATATGTCTAAAAATAGACTTTGCGCCATAATTTGCTTGTGGTCCCACTTAGTGAAGGCGACTCCTTTCCACTAAGCTCCATCATCTTGTTATATTCTCAACATCTATAAATCCCTAGTCTCTTTATGCTAAGGGTATGTCAATAATGTTGAAACCCTAGTCCTCTTAGCGCTGTTGATAAAGTCTAGAAATCATATTCTTTTTATGTTTAGGGTTTTGGTATTGTTATGATAGAAACCCTAGTTCTTTAGGGTTTGCTATTAATGTCTAAGTTATATATTGAAACCATATATCTTGAGGATTTGGTGAATTAGGGTTTATGAACAAAACCCTTGTAATAGTTATAGTAAGATCCTAGGAATGGAGCCTTAGGTGTATGTTTGTATGTTTGATTGAAACCCTAGCCGAGTGAAAATCATTGTATATCTAACTTCAATGTATTAATGTTTGTGTCTTGAGTTTACCTAGTAGCTATTGTTGTGAAATTCTAAGGCATGATTATGAAATCTTAGATATGTATATGTTGATGTTTTAGTTTGTGCAATCTAGGGTTTGTAACAAAACCCTAGTAGAGATTAACATTCTAGGGCATGATATTATTGTTTTCAATTATTTTATATTAATCAGTTTTGATAATAAAAACTATGGGTATGATTGGATCATTGTTAAATTGTTGATATCTAAGGCTTTATGTATCAAAGATGGAATCTAAGAATTGTTGATTATGAACCTAACTAGGTTTAGGTATTTGATGTCTAAAGTTTGAATATTTTGATGCTCTCATTGTAATGACATGATAAATGTATTATAGTTGTCTTCATGTTTCTATTTCTATTTGGTTGTACTTGTTGTTGAAGTTTTTGGAGGTACAAAGTCTTCAAGACAATCATAAGTTGAAAATGATAATGTTGAGCATGATGAAAGGAAGTTATAAGAATAATGATGATCAAGATAACCTTGATGCCATAAGAAAGAAATGAAGTCTTGAAAGGATGAAATTTCTTTGATGTTATGTCATATTATGAATACCTCTCATAATACATCTCCCCAGTTGAGAGGGAGGACATATTATGACAATCATAATGAATACCTTGAAGAAATAATGAAATAAGAGAATGAATTAAAGTACTATAGATGGATTTGCAAAGTACTGAGGTTGTTTTGGTGTTACTGAAGAAGTGAAAGAAGAAAAAAAATCTTTCGAAAAATTGTATATGGATAGCTTGATGATGACATATGTAGCATCAAGATGATTGAGGACCCCACAAGTTTGTGCTTACTTGTATATATATTTGAGAGTTTATTATTGATTGGGGTTGTGTTTATACAGGTTAATCTCTCTATAAGAAGGTTGAACACTTTGGAAGCATACTTGGACAAATAAATATATCTGATTTAGTTTATAGGGAGAGCTGAAGCATCTTATGTCAAGATGCCTATGAGGACATTTGGTCGGCCTATGTGTTGATGTCTAGATCCTGAAGTAGGGAGGATGGCGTTGGTCATGGAGCTCCGAATTTGGATACACACTTAGATCTCTGGGTTAGTGATATAGCTTAAAATCCTCATGGTACTTAGAGTGGTTAAAGCTTGATTCCATCTTAGTCCCACTCTATTAGAGTACCCTGATCAGGTATCTAATCTGTTCCACTGCATGTGTTGTGACTCTTCATAGAGCATATAGTTTTGAGATCTTCCATGTACCTCTATATATATGTAATAATGAATAATTCCATAGTTAGGAGGGAGTGTTGAAAAATGTAACTAGGGTTAGTCTTCATAATTGAATGTAATGTATTTGTCAAAAGAAAGAACAAGAAATTTTATTATTAAAGAAATTGATTTATTAAAGCATGGGTTTCATGCTTGGCTCAATTGTTTTTAGGTCAAAGCCTCCATTGAAGGCTTCTAGGGTTTATCTCAAGTGTCCTTGTCCATGTTATAATGTAAAAGGCCCTTCTTGGGCTTCATTTGTCAAGAAAGAAATTTATTTTAATATAAAATAAGTTAATTAGGCCTCCTCCACCAAGTTGGCCTAACTGAGGGGAAAAATATCCTATATAAATACAACAACTTGACCTCATTTGGATTACTCAGTCATCAATTTTGATCTAAAACTTTTGGGGCCAATAAAAGTGCGAAATTCAAGGGATAAGAAGGAAAAGGCTAACGAAGGAGAAGGAGGTCTCTATCAAGAAAAGGAAGTCGAAATTCCCTCTCTCTCTCACACACGCACGTGTGAAGGGACAAAGTTACAATAATATAGTTGGGCTGACATTCTGGGTTGTTGTTGGGCTAAAGCTGTTGGACAAGAAAAAGACTATTGAAGTTTGCTAAATCATATTGGAAGGCTGACTTGGTGAAGGGGGAAGGTCTTTTGGTCTAGGGTCTTAGTCTATATCAACTTGAATTTGTTAGTGGAAGAGTTTGATTGGGTTTTCCCCTTTAAAGAAGTTTTAACCCTGACAGAGTGCCTACATATGGTGTCTTTGATATTTGTGTTTTTCTTTTGATAATTGCTTGATGAAACAAAGATAATGAAGAACATAAGAAAGGTAATAAGAACACAAAGATATCACAAGTAATTATCAACAAAAGAAAATATTTCTGCCTCTCAGATTTTCTAAGAAGACTAACATATCTCCGAAAAATATAACTTGTGTGGAGAGAAAATTAAACCCACTAACTAACACTTGAATTATTATCCTTTAATAAATCAATTATAACTTTTATTATAATTAAAAATTACTAATTGAAAATCCATTAATAAAATTTATTAAAAATATAAAACAAAATATCTAATAAAATCATCAAAATCATAAAACAAAAACCCACTCCAATGAGAAATGTGAGGGAGAACAAATTACATGTCGATTTTGAAAAAGTCCAATGACAATAGCATGAAAGCCAATGATCCTTCTGTTTCAGAAATGTTATTTGATTTTAAAATGTTTAAAGTAATATTAATATTTGAATTATTACTCTTTTTAAATTATATATAGTTTTACACATTTAAATTTGTTTAATTAAAAATTAAAAGATAGGTTTATATCTAAAATAAATAATATAAATTGTTGAAAGGACCAACTGTCATGGAGGGGTATTAAGTGTCAGGATGAATTAAAGGTCAAAGAGATTTATCTGGTTTTGGCTAGGTCGATGCCGAATCCTTTTCAATACACATTTCCTACCTCGTTATGGAAAACTGGGGTGCCTTACAAAATTATACATGTTTCCTGGCTTGTTTTCCATAACAAGATATTAACTTGGGAGAACCTCCAAAAAAGGCAATGGCAAGGTCCTAGTATTTGTTTACTTTGTAAAAATGGGAATGAGAATACTAATCATATCTTTCTTACTTGTAGCTATACTTATCAGTTGTGGAAGGAACTAGCTGCATATTTGGGTTTCCAACAAACAGATCATATAGAGGTCAAGGAGGCTATCAGATGGTGGGGCACGCCAAAAGTTACTCATATATCTATCCCTCTATTTGTTTTTTGGTATGTCTGGAAGAAAAGGAATAATGCCATATTTCGAGAGGGGAAAGGCTCACATTTGCCTCTGTCTGATCAGATCATATCGATGTATCTCTCCGTTCCTAAAAAAGAATCTACCAACAAAAATCACAAACCTGTCAACTTTTCAGTACAACAGATGGGGTATCCAAGGGCTTTTTTTGATGGAGCTGCACAAAGAGGCTTGTGTGCATGTGGAGTCTACATATTAATGTCTGAAGATGTATACTACTCAATTTATTGGCATGGTGATCGAGGTACTAACAATAAGACGGAGGCTATGGCATTAGTGGGTCTTTTACAGTTTACCTCCTTCCTGAATATCCAACAGCTGCAGATTTATGTGGATTCAAAAAACACTATAGGTTTGGCAACAGGAAGGATAATTAACAGGAATCCCACTCTTACAGGATGGATCAACAGAATCAAACCACTATGTACAAGTCTTTAGTCATACTCCTTTTCTCATGTGGATAGACCTCTGAATTCAGTGGTAGACTCCTTATCAAAGAAAGGACTCTCAATAGCTTTTGGTATATGGAAATTGTGGGTACAAGTGCAAGACACTACATATGTGATATAAGACTTCTCCATTCCCGATATCTAGCTATCTCTCAGATTTTTGTTTCCCCATATATTTTGCTTAATGATGCTCCACAAATAGAGGTATGCTGTCATTTCCCTGTCTCCTTTTGGGTGCAAGATATGGTTCATTCTGGTAATCTGATTTGGATCCTCTATCTGTATATTTTTTTTCTGGATCATATTCCTGAAAAATGAAGATGATATGACTATCTAAAGACATGTTGGAAATGATCAATTCATATCATCAGCCTTCTCTACTGCATATAGAATATGATAAATGCTCTACAAAACTGCTTTATATGTATATATTTGCACATATTAATATAAATCTTCCATTTTTTCGTTCTGAAAGAAAAAAAATTAAATTAAATTAAATTAAAAAATTAAAAAATTCGTTGAAATACAATTTAATTTTTATATTTATATAATTAATGTTACAAGAAAATTAATATTAATATTTGTATTTATTTAAATTGGTATATTATAAATAAAATGAGATCACATTTCATTATTTTCATTAGGTTTTTGGTTATATTAATTGTTGAAAATAGAATTTATTTTTTAATATTTTTAATAATGATATGCTATGAAAATTAATATTAATATTTAATTATATTTAAATTTATTTAAATTTTTATATTATAAATGAAATTGATTATAATATTTATTATTTTTATTAAGTTTTTAGATTTTTTGATTAGTAATTTTTTAAGGCTAAAATTTTAATTTTGATTGTTTTATAATGGTTTTTTTTAATTATATGGATTTAGCACTTTGAAAAAAATTTGGGATACTAGAATTGTGGAGAATTGATCATTCAAATTTGTGATTCAAAAACTTCTCTGAATTTACAACTCAAATTAGACTAGAAAATATGTGAAAAACCTTCCAAAATGTAAAATAGATAAACCAGAATTTTTGCAATATATTGATTATGGAATGAATTCATATTCGAGAAATGAAAAGAAAAGATAATTAGTTTATATCATCATTGTGACTACACGTATTGTTTTGTTTGTACCATCAGATAGTCGGTACAGGGAAGAAGCCCTTGTTTTGTTAGTACCGTTAGATAGTCAGTACAAGGAAGAAGCCCTTGTTTTGTTTGTACCGTTAGATACTCAGTACACGGAAGAAGCCCTTGTTTTGTTTGTACCGTCAGATAGTCAGTACACGGAAGAAGCCCAAATTTGAGGAAAATCTGAGATAAAATATTTGAAAAAAAAATCATCAATATTAAAGTAGAAAATAGATAGATTAATAGAATATTTTTTGTAGAGTAGAATATTGTAAGACATTGGATTTTTAATTTTGCCAAAATAATAGTGATATGGTTGCAATGAAGCATTTTGTTCATATGATTAATAACCACTGTTAAGTGTTTTTAGTCATATGATAGTTAATTATAGTTAAAATAGAAAATTTTAATCAAAATTTAGTAGAGATTTTTAAAAACTTGAGCTAAAGTTGTTTAATCTAAAGAATTCAAGTGTCCTAGGGTTTTCATTGTGCTAATTTATTTATGCTTCAAAAAGTATTTTAAATAACAAAATCACAATCTTGCTTTGAATTATTCGGCCAAATTCCAGTTGAAAACCATTACTCTATAAGTTAGACTCCGCATATATATATATATATATATATATATAATATATATATATATACTAATATATTATTATATATATTTATATAGGTGAATCATTAGTCACTGAAATTTCTAACTTATGAACCTACTACCAATTAATATTATAACTCTAACCTTAAATTGTAAGATTTTATTGGCATTTAAAATAAAGATCTTGTGGTGCATAGCAGATTGGATTTCCCGATGGGTATATCAAAAGAGATCACAATTTTTCTAAACTAATAAGCTTTTGTTATCTTATTCCCAAGATAAAATTTCAAAATTACAACAACAATTGTTCCAAATAGGAACTCTGAAGCTAATTTCAGAGGAATTTGAGAACATGAAATGCCCCACTGCAAACAACAAACACTACCACTGTCTTATTCCTCAAAACGAACATTAGCAAGAGTCAACATATCTTGATTTTGAACTAGTTACTTGTTACACATAGACTAACTATGCTACATGATCAACTTCTTGATCTCGCTCACACATGCTTCCATGTTCATGTAAGAGGTCCACCCGTATTTCACTTCCATTCTTACCACCTTCCATAACTCTTATGCTTTTTTCATTTCCTCTCCTTCTCTTGCCAGAAGTCATTTAACTGCAATTTTCCAATCATGTATTTTGGGAACCATGGCGGCACCTTCACAAAACCTGACTCCAACCTTGAGATATTCCAATAATAACCTAGATTTATAGTATTGATCAACAATCATGGGTCATGTTATCAGTGGCAATCCCAGTATGTTGCTCTCTAGTGTAGAATTCCACTTAAAATGGGTAAGAAAACCCTGCATAGAGGGGTGTGATAGAATCAAGAGCTGAGGTGCCCAAACTCAGCTCAAATCAATGAAATATATAGTAAGATTGTTTCAAATCAATCAATCAACCAATCACTGATTAACCAAATAGTCATTACTGAAACATTAAGCAATCATTGCAAACTTTAAACAATTGAACTTCATAATATATATACGATTGTTCTGAAGAAAACCTGTGTGTATATGCGCCTCATGTGCATAACATCTACGTACTAAATAAAATCATTGAATATTGAAACCTTGTCAAATTAAGTCATTCTACTAAGTCACAATAGAAACTAATAATATATATATCAACACTGATTCATTGAATACCCAATCATAATGAAACATCATCATTGATTAATATACCAAGCTACAACCTAAAAAATCCAATCAAAACTGCCAGATACATGCCATGCTTATGAAGACATCATTGACATACACCAACAAATAGGAAGAGCATCATCAATTGTCATCATCATCAAGCAACAAATCAAACTATAGTACATATACGTGACCTCCATAAAACAAATCTGTGTGTGTACGCAATTAGCATGCATAATACCTACGTATACATATCAACATACTACATAAATTATTATATAATTTATATGCGATAGTGATGAACCAAATCCGTGTATGTATGCGACCTTACTAAAGAAAACTGAAATACAAATCTTAAACTACTAAATCAGATCTTTGTTGCAAATCATAACATACTTTCTATAAATTTTACTCTGAAATAACAAAGCATTTCAAATGTATTCAAAGAGATCATTCAAACATAAACAAAACAGTAAAGTATAACCATTAGTACTCAATGTACTTTTAGATCTCTCAGATCTGAGTCATCTCCTTGCTCCCTAGTGCACACCTATTTCAGACCAGATCACACATGAATAAACCATTCACTTGCACCCTTAACTCCTTGATCTCCATCTCCTTATATATCTTTTTCCTTTTTCAATACCTAGGAAAATCCATTCGTAATGTCGTTAATATTCATTGATGGCATCAAATAGACATTATTGCCAAAATTAATATGGAAAATTACCATGGTAATGGCCCCTGGTATCCAGTTTTCCATGGTTCAGATTATGTACGTGACTTTTGTTCACAGAACTTGCGTATGCACATGACTTTTCTTCACAAGAACCACATATACTTCTCAAACTTCAAATTTTTCATGCATCTTGGGATTGAGTTGTCAATTCTCTTCCATATCCTCTGTAATATCTATACCAGTATTCCTATTATCTATATTAGTTCTATAACCATCAAATTATAAACAAGTTGACTTCGAGTGCATCTTTTTGAAGCAAGTTGCCATGAAGGAAAACACATTACTCATAATGCCAACAAAGAATACCTAAAATACAAGAAGTCATTATGCCCAATAACTTGGAGATATGGACGAGGGAATCATTTCAAATATGACACTGCCACATGGTACTCACTTAAATATTACAAGATACAGGAACTTTCTGATGAAAAATTCAAGAACGTCCTTTTGGACAAGTGGTTTCATGCTAGAAAGAAGTAAAATAAGAGCCATAAAGGCCTATATCCTGATATCTCCATCTTATAGGCTCACGGATGTATTCACAAAGAGAATATCATTGTTTTTATTAACCCTAATTGCAAGCATAATCTCATCAATCTCAAACTAGCCAAAATATTTCAAGTTCCAACACAACATATTGACATCCCACAGGTTGATGGTAAGCACATTCAAATATTTAAGGAGTTGAAGGCTACCATGGATAAATATATATTACATTATGAATTTTATGCTTTAGATATGGATGAGGAGGATGTTATTTTGGGATATCCTTGGATGGACTCAATTAGTAATGTCAATATTAATGTACAAAAGAATTTTTTGAAGCTATGGTACAAAAAGAAGAAAATGACATTGCGGGATATTTCCATTAGTAAGCAGGACAAGACTAAGGAGGCACCAACAAAAATCTCTAGGAACTCACACATTAGATGATGAGTGCTTGGTGGAAGCAATAATGAAAGACAAGATATCACCACAAAAGGAACCAAACACCACTCAGGCAGCATCAATTGAGGAATTGAAGATGAAAATCCCATCAGTTAAGGCTTCAACCTATCACCAGTCATATCACCTAGCAAGACTCTAATCAACAAGACAACAACCAACAAGATGGAACAATATTAATAAAAAGGATGGAAGCACCTGGAAGACACACAGAGAGGCATGGTTATCTACCAACAACACATCTACAAATGGGAACCACAAGAACCAATTTCCATCTCAAGCAAGCGAGGCAGCAAGTAGACATAGCGTTTGACTTTCTCTTGGATGGATTGATGGATGTAGGTGCATGGTACCAATGGAATACTCTTTTGAATATATCATATTATTTGTGTTCTTCCCATGCTTCAAGGACGAAACGTTCTTTAAGGGGAGTGGAATGTAGTATACCCAGGGGTGGATAATATGGGGTACATAGGGGAGTACCCAAGGGTATAATATGATGTAAAAGGGGACCACAATTAATTAGTTTAGTTAATAAAGACCGTTAATAAAGATTGTAAGTGGTTACCTACATTAATGATGATTGTAAGTGGTTAATACTCATTATAAAAATGGACCAAAATTAGTTATCTTAGTTGAGGATGATAAATAAATGTTCCATAGTTAATAAATAAAGTGGTGAACCTGCATTATGCAAGGGACCACAAGTAGTTGGGAAATAATATGAGATAAATGAAATAAGCCCATGGTATTGGATGTATGGTATTGAGGGCCCATGGTATTACCTATGGTATTGTATGTATGAATCGTATATAGAGGCTAGAGACTCTCCATTGGAGATATCCAAGTATTGTTTGTATTGATAAACATATGTCTTGTGGAGTGGTCTCCTTCCTAAAGGAGTGATTGTATGAGGTTACGTTATTCTCAAATTTCCTCTTGAATTTATTTTTGTTAGAGATTTTATTATATCTCGCTACCAATTGTAATAATACTGCAAATAATTCCAAGAGAAATACGAGAATAAAATATAAAAGTTTCATAACTTTATTAATAGAAAACCCTTGAGGAATGGTAACACGATACAACTACTCCTTAAGGAAGGAGAATACTCTACAAACTATATGCTTGTCAATACAAAACAATAGTTGACATATCTCCAATGGAAAGTGTCTAACCTTCATAAAGGCTTCATACATATAATACCATGGGTAATACCAATTGCAATACAATGTGCGCTTACTAACCATACATCCAATACAAGGGCGTCTTGCATTATTCCCTAACTACTTGTGGTCCCTTCCATAATGCAGGTTTACCACTTTATTTATTAGCTATAAACTATTTATTTATTATCCTTAACTAAACTTAACTAAGTATGGTCTTTTTAGAATGAGGATCAACCACTTGCAATCATCATTAATGTGGGTAACCACTTAGGTGCTTTATTTACTAAACTTATTAATTGTGGTCCCCTTTTTATATTACATTATGCCCTTGGGTACCTCCCTATGTACTCCATAATATCCACCCCTAGTATACTACAATTGTTTAGCACCAAAATCCAACAATCCTCAAAATCATAGTCATAATCATCATAATAATAATCATAATGAGGTCTCTAAACAAGTGTGTGTGTGTATATATATATATCATATATATATATATAATTATATATATATAACTCATGGTCTCTCTCAACCGTGTGGCACCTGAAGTCAACACCATATATTATGTAACACCATTGCCCCTTGTCACCGTGGAGTTGCATGCCCCACATATTCTTACCGTGGAGTGGGCTCCGCAACAAACCTATTTCATATTATTTTATTATATAAAAAATATGTACATCAGTTACATTATATTTACAATCTTGAGCCTTCAACCACATAACCAAAGCCAACAAATAAGCCTCAGCATACTGCCTCCCAAAATATACAAGGCATAAACACATAGGCAAGCAAGCTTGCAAAATGAGTCGACTCACCAACTTAATATCAAATTACATATATTTACATCATAAACTGGTGGAGGTACTACATCACAATGATTCCCAATATTCACGTGAATATATAAGATGTTCAAATTTTCCTATACAAATTACTAAACTTGGGTGGAGAGAGAAATAAACCTGCTAAGTATCACTCAAGCTATTATTGTTTAACAAATCAATTATAACTTTTATTAATAAAAAATAAATTATTTAAAAATCAATAAGTAAAATTTATTAGAAAAAATATGAAACAAAAAATATATTAATATCGTGAAATAAAAACCCACTCGAATGAGAATATGAGGAAAATAGAATTACATATCAATTTTGGAAAAATCCAATGGCAATAGCATGAAAGTTCCTTCCATTACATGAATATTATTTAATTTTTAAAAGATGTGTAAGTATGCTCGTGTTGAACTTGGAGTTGACACATGTCCCTTTAAAAAAAATATTTAAATAAAAAAAGTCAATAATCTCACTAAGGAGAAGTGATAAAAATATTTCACTCACTCTCAAACATAAATAAAGTCTTTGGGCTATAATAAAAAATAAAAATGAATATATGTGTTTGGTTTGTTTTATTATAATAAAACATCAATAATCTCATTATTCATCTCACTATTAATGTCCATACTAAAGAGGAGTGTTAAAAATATTTCACTCATTCTCAAGGATAAATAAAATATTTCGATGTGCATATAAAACAACATAATCTTATATCAACTTTATAGAGAAATAAATTAGTTAAA
>APFE031009590.1:32838-52907 GCA_000404065.3 Pinus taeda | reverse complement strand
GATCGCAAAAAATCATGAAAGATGAAAAAAGATCAAGAAAGATGACGAAAGACCGCGAAAGATGATGAAAAATCACAAAAGATGGAAAAACATCATGAGATATCATGAACATCATGAAAGATCCTAAAAGATGTCCAAAAATCATGAAAGATCATAAAAGATGATGAAAATTTACAAAAGAATGCAAAATATCACAAAATATGAAGAAGTATCATGAAAGATTGTGAAATAACGCGAAATATAACGAAAGATCACGAAAGATGACAAGATATGTTGAAAGATCATGAAAGATGAATAAAAATCACGAAAGATGAAGAAAAACCACAAAATATGATGAAAGATTGTGAAATACCATAAAAGATCGCAAAATATGATTACGGATCATGAAAAGTTACAAAAGACCATGAAATATCGCAAAAAATGAAGAAATATTGCAAAATATCATGAAAGTCAAAGAAAGACCGTGAAACATTGTAAAATATGACAAAAACTCACAAAAGATTGTGAAATACCATGAAACATCTTAAAAGATGACAAATTATTGTGAAAGATAAAGAAAAATCAATAAATATCACGAAAGATTGCAAGAGATCATGAAACTTCTTAAAAGATGACAAAAGATCATGAAAGATCGCAAAAGATAATGAAAGATGATGAAAAATCGCAAAACAACGCAAAATATCATAAAAGATAAAGAAATATCATGAAATATCATGAAATACCACGAAACATCACGACAGAAGACAAAAGATCTTGAAAGATGACAAAAGATCATGAAAGAAGATGAAAAATCGTGAAAGATGACGGGGAGCGCGAAAGATGACAAAAGATTGTGAAAGATGACGAAAAACCATGAAAGATGACAAAAAATCATGAAGGATGATGAAAGATCACAAAAGATCACAAAATATCACAAAAGATCGTGAATGATCCTAAAAAATCACCAAAGATGTTGAAAGATTGTGAAAGATGTTGAAAGATTGTGAAAGATGACGAAAGATCGATAAAGATGACATAAGATGACGAAAGATAGCGAAAATTAACGAAATATTGCAAAAGATCACGAAAGATCATGAAAGACCATAAAAGATCGCAAAAGATGATGAAGTATCATGAAAAGTGACAAAGGACCAAGAAAGATTGGAAAAGATGATGAAAGATAACAAAAAATCGTGAAAGATGTAGAAAGATCGCGAAAGATTATGAAAGATCGCAAAAGATGACAAAAGACCATGAAAAATTCTAAATTATGACAAAAACTCGTGAAACATTGTGAAAAACCATAAAACATCTTAAACGGCGATGAAATATCTTCAAAGGTCATGAAATATTGCGAAAGATGATAAAAAATCACAAAAGATGACGAAAGAATCATAAGAGATCACAAAAGATTGTGAAAGAACATGAAACATCCTAAAAGATGATAAAAGATCATGAAACATTGCAAAAGATTATGAAAGATAACTAAAAACCACAAAAGAACGAAACATATTACAAAACATGAAGAAATATCATGAAAGATAGCAAAAGATCATGGAAGATAACAAAAGATGACGAAAGATCGTGAAAAATGACGAAAAATTATGAAAGATGATGGAAAAGCACGAAAGATGATGAAAGAGTGTGAAAGATGACAGAAAATCACGAAAGATCTTGAAAGACCATGAAATATGACAAATGGTCCAAAAAAATCACGAAATATGTTGAACGATCGGGAAACATGACAAAAGATTACAAAAGATGACGGAAGGTCACGAAAGATTGCAAAAGGTCATGAAACGTGACAAAAGATAACGAAAAATCATGAAAGATCGCAAAAGATGATGAAATAATGTGAAAGATGACGAAAAATCATAAACTTATGAAGAAACATTGTTAAAGATCACAAAAAGATCATGAAACATCTTAAAATATGATGAAAGATCATGAAATATTTCAATAGATCACAAAATGTGATAGAAGATCTTGAAAGGTGACGAAGGATGACCAAAAATCATGAAAGAGGACAAAAATCGTGATCATGAAGGATCTGAGAGATGACGAAAGATCATGAAAGGCCATAAAAGATAAAAAAAATATCATGAAAAGAAATACCATGAAAGATCGCAAAAGACGAAGAAAGATCATGGAAGATGAAGAAAGACTACAAGACGCTGTGAAACATCCTAAAATATGACGAAAGCTCACGAAAAATTGTGAAAGACCATGAAACATCCTAAAACATGATGAAAGATCTTGAAAGATGATGAAATATTGCAAAAAGTGACGAAAAATGATGAAAGATGACAAAAAATCACAAAAGAACGTAAAATATCACAAAAAAATAAGAAATATCATGAAATATCACAAAAGACCACGAAAGATGACAAAAGATATTGAAAAATGAAGAAAGATGACGAAAAATCATGAAAGATGACAGAGGATCACGAAAGATGATGAAAGATTGTGAAAAATGAATAAAAAATGTGAAGATGATAGAAAATCATGAAAGATGATGAAAGATGACGAAAAATCTTGAAAAATCACTAGTGATCCTAAAAAATCACAAAAGATTATGAAAGGTCGTGAAAGATCACAAAAGATCGACAAAGATGACGAAAGATTACAAAAGATGAAGAAATATGAAAAAAAGTCACGAAATATGCAAAAGATCACGAAACATGATAAAAGATGACATAAAATCATGAAATATCACAAAATATCATGGAAGATGACTAAAGATGGCGAAAAATCATGAAAGATCGCAAAATATTGCAAAAGACAGCAAAATATCATGAAAAATCATGACAGATCATGAACAACCTAAAAATATCACGAAAGATGACAAAATATGATGAATATCACGAAAGACTGTGAAATATGACAAAAGATCAAGAAACTTCGCAAAAGATCCTGAAACACCTTGAACGATCACAAAATATGAAGAAAGATCATGAAAGATGATGAAATATCACAAAAGATGACAAAATAATGTGAAACATCCTAAAAGATCAGGAAAGATGATGAAAGACTACAAAATATCATGAATGATGAAGAAAGATCACGAAATACCAAAGATCACAAAAGATGAAAAAATAATGTGAAAGGGGATGAAAAATCATGAAACTTATGAAGAAACATTGTGAAACATCCTAAAAGATGATGAAAGATCATGAAAGATCGCAAAAAATCATGAAAGATGAAAAAAGATCAAGAAAGATGACGAAAGACCGCGAAAGATGATGAAAAATCACAAAAGATGAAAAAACATCATGAGATATCATGAAACATCATGAAAGATCCTAAAAGATGTCCAAAAATCATGAAAGATCATAAAAGATGATGAAAATTTACAAAAGAATGCAAAATATCACAAAATATGAAGAAGTATCATGAAAGATTGTGAAATACCGCGAAATATAACGAAAGATCACGAAAGATGACAAGATATGATGCAGGAGCATCTGGTCGACAGGGTGAAGACCGAGACGGGACACACAGAGTTTCAGAAAAAGACTGGGAAGGTTAAACAAATCGACAAGGGACAGCAAGACTGTCAGTTCTCTTTAATTTCATTTTATTTCCTCTAACAGAGTCAACTACAGTTTATTTAAAATTTCTGTTAGGTAATTTTAATTAGTTTACTTTATTGTAGCTGTCAGTGTAATTGTAATAAATAGATTAGTTTATTTCAAATAATGAACACAGTCACCTTTGTGGGGCCAGTGACAAAGTAGTTAGAAGTCAGGTTCGTAACTGTCAAACAGGAAACTGAAAGAGCTTTATTATCTAACTGTTTGTAAACGGGTAACTATATACAGTTAACAACCGAATCACCGCTACGGTATAAAGGACAGAACTGAAGACAAAAGGGGGGTTCAGCAGCTAAGCAAAGGAGAGAAGTATTATTACAATAAAAAAAAGACAGAAATTCATTCTTCTTATTTCCTTCATTTAAAAATTCTTGTGCACAAAAGAATGTATCTACGTTCTGAATAATTCATATTTCTGAGGAATCGTAATTCTATGTAAACTACTGTAATCAACAATAGCGTTGCCGAGTGGCATTAATATAGAACCAAATACATGTAAATCATTGCACAAGTAAGTGACCATGCAGGTGGAATAACTACAGAGAGTATTCCAAGTTACTGAGCGTAGAGTAACGCCAGACAAAACAACCGTCAAGCTAACCAAAGATGAAGTGAAGAGCATGCAATACGACAGCAAGTAAACAAAGAGAGAAGCGAATAGCGTGAAGTTCCCAGATCGAATCCGGGTAAGAAACCAACCCCACAAGAATTAAATACGAAGTTGAAATTTCCAAATGTATACATATATTACAATTGTAGGTCTGTACCAAATCAAGAATTTACAGTCAAATTCATTACGAGGGTCGAACCCTTTCCGCCATTAAACAGGCGTGACCAAAAAATAACCGAGACCCATATATTACACCGACGAGTAACAGAACATATAAAGCTGTAGCTTACAGTAAATAAATACAGACGCACAGTGCCATACAAGGCCGAAGACGATAGGGTTTCTAGGGTCTAAGACCACACGAAGTTACAGGAGGACTTAACTCAAAAACAAATAACAAACAGAAGACATAGAGCTACCTGGGAGCGTGAAGCCGTAGCTTGTTGCACATGACCACAGTGCCGTCACCTGCAACAGAAAACAAAACGAAGCAACTGAGTTAGGGTTTGAAGGATAAATGAAACCATGATTCCTTACAAGCCGCCATAACTTTACCAGAAGGGAAATGTGGTAAGTAAAGAGACAAGGATTCATGAGAGGAGAACTACCATACCTGTAGGTGAACGGATTCCATGTTCGTCGAGAACCCACCTGACCACAGAGGAGCCAGATAGGTTAGCAAATGCTCCAGAAGCAAAAACAAGATTATAGCAAAGAAATCAACTTACCAGTTTGATGAAGTGAACGTCCGATACCAACTGTAGCAGACCTTCGAGCACACGTTGTTCCTCAGCAGAACGAGATCATCCAGGTGGAGAAACGACCCTAGAAACACAGCATGTGACCAAACAAACCAACAAACTCAGACAAAGAACAAGTCGACGGAGAGACTCGAGGAAAACCCAATAACAGAAACGCGGACAGAGTTACCACTTACCAGTGCATACGAGAAACAAAGGTATCGACGGAGCCATGGTGGAAAACCACATTCTCAGGCAAGAAAACCACTAAAAACGACCAAGCATCGACGGTTTCCTCCAAGACAGAGCCGAGCTCGAAATAGGTTGCAGAGCGACGAGTTCACCATACCAAATGACCAAAAGCGTGAAATGCAACAACCAAAACAGGAACGGGAGGATTAGGGTTACCATTTAATCGAGGCGGACAGGTGTAAGCTCGAGGAGAAGCGAAGTACCGGGAGGTAGGTCAGCAGGTACAGATACAATTAATTTCAGACCGAGCCAAAACGATTGCAAATCACATATAATCAACAGATCAAATCCGTAAGTACCGTGTTGGGTGAGTTGAGGTAGGGCCACGTGGACGGGCCACATCAATTGGTATCAAAGCAGTTTTTTTTTTTTTTTTTAAAGAAAAAAAGGAAGATGGCAGAAGTACAAGCGCCAAGACGAGGTCGTGGCAGAGGTGCACGAAGAGTAGGAGGAGATGAAGGATTAAGAGAACAAATTAGAGTTCTTACAGCTCGCTTGGAGGCAGTAGAAGCGGGTAGACGAAGAGACCCAGAGTTGGGAGATGAGAGTGAGGAAGAGACAGTAGCTGCTGCGGAGGCTTCGGATGAAGAAGCTCCAGAACTAAGACTGCTGCGTTCAATTTTATTGGCTAGCAGCAAGCCAAAGGCAGAAATTTCAAATTATGATGGTAGTCTGTCTGCTGATATTCTGTTAGATTGGATTAGCGAACTGGATAAATACTTTGAGAATGAAGAGATTAAGGAGGATAAGAAAGTTAAGTTCGCCGCTACTAAGTTAAAGGGACATGCCCTCTTGTGGTGGGATAATGTCCAGGTAGACAGAAAAAGATTGAATAAGATAACCCATACGAAATTGGGCGAGGATGGTAGCGAAACTGAAGGGCAGGTTTCTGCCTAAAGATTACCAGGTTGGAACTGTGTCGGAGAGTGCAGAATTTGAGACAGAAGGGTATGAATGTCAAGGAATACACGGAAGAGTTCTACCGGGTCAATCTACGTGTTGGTTATACGGATGAGACTCCAGAAAAGACAGCACAGTATGTTAACGGTTTGAGGATGGAGATCCTAGATGAAATTAGTATTCTTTCCCCCAGAAGTATAGAGGAAGCCTTTCAGAGTGCTGTAAAGGCTGAGGAGAAGATTAACAGAAAGCAGAATAACAGGAGGGGAAGAGGAAGTGGTAGAGGACGAAGACAGTCCTACGGAAGAGGAAAGAGTGCTGCAAACAGTGAAGAAGGCAGTAGCTCAAAAACTTCAGGGACAGCTGACAAAGGAGACAGCACTAGAGGAGGTTGGTCATATCAGCGTGGAAGAGGGAATGGCCGCGGAAGAGGAACTGGTTTCCAGTGCTACAGGTGTCAAAAGTGGGGACATCGATCCTTTGAGTGCCCAGAAGTGGAGCAGGCAGGTCAGAGAGGAACATATATGGTTCAGCCGGAAGAAGCGGAAGCACATCCACGAGAAGTGGAGGATGTAGCAGAAATGGGAGAGGCATTACTCCTGAATAAAATTCTGCTAAAGCCAACCAAAGAAATGTCTGAACCGACTCAGCGCAAGTCACTGTTTCGGACAGTCTGTAAATCTCATGGGAAGTGCTGCAAAGTAATTATAGACAGCGGGAGTACGGATAACTTAGTTGCCACTGAGATGGTAGAGAAGTTGGGGTTAAAGCGGCTGAAACACCCCACACCTTACAAGGTGTCATGGCTACAGAAAGGCCACCAACTGTTGGTTGACGAGCAGTGCGAAGTGGAGTTTCACATTGGCAAGTACCACGATACAGTGATCTGCGATGTTATGCCCATGGACGTGTGCCACATACTGCTCGGAAGACCTTGGCAGTATGACAGAAGGGTGACACACGACGGAAAGACGAATTGTTACAAGTTTACGAAGGATGGGGTCAAACACACACTCATGCCCATCAAAGAGGAAGATTCAACAGAATCTAGCGGAACAAAGGCGTTGTTATTGGGAGGAAAACAGTTCATCAAACAGATTGATGAAACTGAAGTAAATTTTGCAGTTGTAAGGAGGATGAAGCCAGTATTACTGAGCACAGAAAGGACAAAATTGCCTAAGGAAGTATAGGAGTTGTTAGAAGAATTTCACGATATTGCAGCAGAGGAATTACCTGATAAGTTACCCCCTAAAAGGAGCATCAACCATCATATCGATTTTATACCAGGAGCGAGTTTACCAAATAAGGCAGCGTACAGAATGAGTCCAAAGGACAATGAAGAAGTGCGCAAGCAAGTGCAGGAATTGTTGGACAAGGGACTGATCAGAGAGAGTTTAAGCCCCTTCGCAGTACCTACAGTCCTTGCGCCCAAGAAGGGTGGCGAGTGGCGAATGTGTACAGATTCGCGGGCTATAAACAAGATCACCATCCGTTACAGGTTTCCCTTGCCTAGGATGGATGACATGATGGATTTCCTTAGTGGAGTAGCGTATTTTACGAAAATCGATCTGAAAAGTGGGTATCATCAGATCAGGATTAGAGAAGGCGACGAATGGAAGACAGCCTTCAAGACCAATGAAGGGCTGTACGAATGGCTGGTTATGTCGTTTGGGTTGAGTAACGCTCCTAGTACATTTATGAGACTGATGAACGAAATGTTAAAGGAATTCATAGGAAAATTTGTGATAGTCTATCTGGATGATATTTTAATTTTTAGCAGTACAAAAAGGGAACACCTTCAACATATTCGAAGAGTATTCGAGAAGCTGCAGCAGAACAAACTGCTGGTAAATTTGAAGAAATGCACTTTCCTACAGAAGGAGTTAATATATCTGGGATTCGTAGTGGCGGAGAATGAGTTGAAAATGGACCCAGAGAAGATTACAGCAATCATGAGTTGGCCGTCACCAAAGAATTTATTCGAGGTACGTAGCTTTCACGGTTTAGCCAGTTTTTATAGAAAGTTTATCAAAAATTTTAGTGAAATCTGCGCGCCAATGCTAGAAACCATCAAAAAGGCAGTCAACCTTTTTGCTGGACAAAAGCGGCAGAAGACAGTTTTCAACTTCTGAAGCGGAAAATAACAGAAAGGCCAAGCTTGAGGCTGCCCGACTTCAGCAAACCTTTTAAGGTCCAGTGTGATGCAAGCGGGACAGCTATTGGTGCTGTACTCAGTCAAGAGGACAGACCTGTGGCATTCTTTAGTGAGAAACTAAATGAAAGCCGGCAAAAGTATTCGTCATACGATAAAGAATTCTATGCAGTAGTTCAAGCCTTGAAGCATTGGAGGCACTACTTACTCGGCAGTGAGTTTGTTTTGTTCTCTGATAATTCTGCGTTACAGTACATCACGCAGCAACACAAATTGAACCACAAGCACGCCAAGTGGGTGGAGTACCTACAAAGTTTTACTTTCGTGCTGAAGCATATAAGCGGAACAACCAACAAAGTGGCGGATGCTTTAAGCAGAAGAGCTTTGCTCTTACAGGAAAGCGGCATACAGGTAATGGGGTTTGAATATTTGAAGGATTTGTACCAGATGGACGTGGATTTCAAGGAAGCCTTTGAGGCATGCCAGAATCCTGTCCTACGTAATACAAGCCCATGGCTGGATTTTAATTTGCAGGACGGATTGTTATTTCGTGGAGGACAGCTATGTGTTCCAGATTGTTCAATGAGGGAAAATTTAGTGAAAGAGAAGCATAGCGGAGGTTTGGCATGACATTTTGGCGTGGATAAAACATTGGAACAACTAGGACACTTTTACTACTGGCCGAAAATGAGTCGAGACGTACAGAGGTATGTAACCAAATGTAACATCTACTAACTGGCGAAAGGGCATAGCCAGAATGCTGGGTTATATACGCCCCTACCAGTTCCAAGCAAACCTTGGGATTCAGTCAGTATTGACTTTGTCCTGGGATTGCCTAAAACGCAGCGGGGATATGATTCAGTGATGGTGGTGGTGGATAGATTTTCAAAAATGGCTCATTTCATTCCGTGTCGGAAGACTAGTGACGCCACCTATGTGGCACACCTCTTCTTCACAGAAGTAGTTCGATTACATGGCTTACCGAAGACTATAGTTTCTGACACGGATGTGAAATTTACAGGGCATTTCTGGCGCACCCTGTGGAAAAAGCTGGGCACACAGTTAAATTTCAGCTCCGCATATCACCCGCAGAATGATGGACAGACGGAAGTAGTTAACAGAAGTTTGGGCAATTTATTGCGAAGTTTGACAGGAGAAAACTCGCGATTGTGGGATCGAGCTCTGGCCCAGGCCGAATTTGCTTACAACGATTTGCCTAATCGGAGCACTGGTCTAAGCCCATTCCAGATCTTATATGGTATGAATCCGCGGGGAGTACATGAGTTGCGGGACTTAGGATAGCTGGAAAGGAGGAGTGCAGACGGGGAAGATTTTGCCGAGGCAATGAGTGAACTGCACGAGAAAGTTAAGATGAAATTGCAGGACAGCACGCAGAAATATAAACAGCATGCAGATATCAAACGGCGTGAGGTACATTTCGAGGTCGGAGATGAAGTGCTTGCGCATTTGCGTCGGGAAAGGTTTCCTAAGGGAACGTACAACAAACTAAAGTTCAAAAAAATCGGCCCATGCAAAATCCTTCGCAAATTTTCAGCGAATGCATACGAAATTCAGCTGCCACCTGATATAGGCATATCGCCCATATTCAACGTAGCAGATCTGTTTCCGTATCATGCCCAGGCAGCAGACGAAAACACGGTACAGCCACAACGAGACACCCAATTCGAGAGCAGTCTTTGGAAGAAACAGTTACCGTCGGTTAAGACTCACGAAATTGAAGGAATTATCAGCACACAGGTAGCTAAACGGACGCGTAGAAAGGAATATCTGCGCTATCTTGTCAAGTGGAAGGACCGTCCCCTAGAGGATAGTTCCTGGCTCGACGAAGCACAGATTCGAAGGGCAGGTTATTCGGTGGAGGAGCTCATGGAACGGAGCCATGAGAACTCTCTTTTACCCCGGCAGCCTGATGCAGGAGCATCTGGTCGACAGGGTGAAGACCGAGACGGGACACACAGAGTTTCAGAAAAAGACTCGGAAGATTAAACAAATCGACAAGGGACAGCAAGACTGTCAGTTTCTTTTAAATTTCATTTTATTTCCTCTATCAGAGTCAACTACAGTTTATTTAAAATTTCTGTTAGGTAATTTTAATTAGTTTACTTTATTGTACCTGTCAGTGTAAACTGTAATAAATAGATTAGTTTATTTCAAATAATGTACACAGTCACCTTTGTGGGGCCAGTGACAAAGTAGTTAGAAGTCAGGTTCATAACTGTCAAACAGGAAACTAAAAGAGCTTTATCATCTAACTGTTTGTAAATGGGTAACTATATACAGTTATCAATCGAATCACCTCGGGGGGCATAAAGGACAGAATCAAAGACAAAAAGAAGGTTCAGCAGCTAAGAAAAAGAGAGAAATATTATTGCAATAAAGAAAGACAGAAATTCATTCTTCTTATTCCTTCATTTAGAAATTCCTGTGCACAAAATAATGTACCTACGTTCTGAATAATTCATATTTCTGAGAAATCGTAATTCTATGTAAACTACTGAAACAAACAATAGCTTTGCCGAGTGACATTAATATAGAACCAAATACATGTAAATCATTGCACAAGTAAGTGACCGTGCAGGTGGAATAACTACAGAGAGTATTCCAAGTTACTGAGCGTAGAGTAATGCCAGACAAAACAACCGTCAAGCTAACCGAAGATGAAGTGAAGAGCATGCAATACGACAGCAAGTAAACAAAGAGAGAAGCGAAAAGTGTGAGGTTCCCAGATCGAATCCTTTCCGCCATTAAATAGGCATGACCAAAAAAATAACCGAGACCCATATATTACATCGATGAGAAACAGAACTTATAAAGCCGTATCCCACAGTGAATAAATACAGACGCACAGTACCATACAAGGCCGAAGACGATAGGGTTTCTAGGGTCTGAGACCACACGAAGTTACAGGCGGACCTAATTCAAAAACAAATAACAAACAGAAGACATAGAGCTACCCGGAAGCGTGAAGCCGTAGCCTGTTGCACATGACCACAGAGCCGTCACCTGCAACAGAAAAAAAAGAAAAGAAACGAAGCAACTGAGTTAGGGTTTGAAGGATAAACAAAACCCTGATTCCTACAAGCCGCCATAACTTTACCAGAAGGGAAATGTGGTAATTAAAGAGACAAGGATTCACCGAGAGGAGAACTACCATACCTGTAGGTGAGCGGATTCCATGTTCGCCGAGAACCCACCTGACCACAGAGGGACCAGACAGGTTAGCAAATACTCCAGAAGTAAAAACGAGATTATTACAAAGAAATCAACTTACCAGTTTGATGAAGTGAATGTCCGACACCGACTGTAGCAGGCCTTCGAGCACACGTTGTTCCTGAGCAGAACGAAATCGTCCAGGCGGAGAAACGACCATAGAAACACAGCATGTGACCAAACAAACCAACAAACTCAGACAAAGAACAAGTCGACAGAGAGACTCGAGGAATACCCAATAACAGAAACGTGGACAGAGTTACCACTTACCAGCACATACGAGAAACAAAGGTACCGACGGAGCCATGGTGGAAAACCACATTCTCAGGCAAGAAAACCACTAAAAATGACCAAGCATTGACGGTTTCCTCCAAGACCGAGCCGAGCTCAAAACCAGGTTGCAGAGCGACGAGTTCACCATACCAAATGACAAAAAGCACGAAATGCAACAACCAAAACAGGAACGGGAGGATTAGGGTTACCATTTAATCGAGGCGGACAGGTGTAAGCTGGAGGAGAAGCGAAGTACCGGGAGGTAGGTCAGCAGGTACAGATACAATTAAATTCAGACACGATTGCAAATCACATATAATCAACAGATCAAATCCATAAGTACCGTGTTGAGTGAGTTGAGATAGGGCCACGTGGACGGGCCACATCAGTTTATTCCTAAATTAAGCCAACATCATTAATATGTGAATAAGGATTCGGATTTAAATGCCAAGGCGGGTACTTCACGTTTATCTCCCAGGAGACCCCGTCACAAATATTATTTTACGCTGAAATATACATACATCCAAATCACAATAAAACTTGCATCGGTATATGTAGCTGCATCTTTGGACTACAGACTAGATGAAACAATTCATAAGATGTAATTAGAATTTCCAAATACAAAGTGGGCAACGCTTATTTTATGCGGGCAATCCGGTGGTATTATGTATTTGAGCAATACTCGTCTCCTAAGACTATGCACAAACTGATTGAATTTATGTAACACATTCAACCTATTTGTGCGTGATTATTCTATGATTGGATTACAAATATGCATGTCACAGGATGCTTGTGTTGCATATTCACCAGTACAAGAACTTATAATTCGGCTGCTTCATCGAAATTATATGTTGGATTTCAGGTAACTCTTTCCTTTAGGCCCACTTGTTCGAATGAACATCCTGTATTCATTGAACTTCATCTTTCCGTATCTCGGCGGGTTGGAATCATCCATCAGCTCCTTTAGAGGCCCGATTTCCTTGTCTCCATTAGGGTTACAGAAAACCGCGATCGACATTCGTTCCTTTTTCGAGTTCACAAGGCAGCTGTGTTCCACACTTTTGTAAATTCCGTTTGCCAATATCTGCGCGAAGAAAGAAATAGAAAGAACTATGACAATCGGCGGATTATGACGGGTGAATGAAAAAAGTAATCGAAATACTGACCTCCATCTGGTCGCCTAGGTTTATCGTCAAAGCATCAACGACAGGGCCCACAGCCACCCAATAGTCGCCTTTGCGAACTTGGAGGCCCACGACATCATCCTGAAGCAGAACGGTTATTCCTCCAGGATCGGAGTGAGGGGACAGCCCATAAGTCAATTCCGGTTGTGGGCATACGGGATAATAGTTGACTCGAACAGAAATCCCAATTCCCTCCTCGCCTCCAAAAGCTTCATTTAGATGGTCCGGAGGCAGGCCCAGGTTTTCACAAAACACAGACAGCAAGGTTTTACAGAGTTGCAGTACTCCTTCATTATACTCCTGTGATGTCGACACAAAGAAGCAATAATGAAATTTCCAGAGTAGCTACACAAACAAGAGAAAAGGAGCACTTCCTGTTTTATCTTGCAACCTAACCGATAAACATCACTTCACTCTCAGAATTAGGATAAAAATAAAGAACTATATAGATTCCGTAATGAAACTTGTAAATGATGCTCCATTGACTCCATATAGACGCATGCAAGTGGAATTTTGAGTGCAAACAAAGAATAAAAATGCAACGTTGAATGGAAAGGGAGTTCCTGCATCACCTGTATTCATCCGGTTTTGATGGCCATCTGTCCTCCTCTCGTATGGAGAGAGGCAAGTAGTTGTGATAATAGTAATCCCCCCAGTCGAGAATCGCATCTTTCTGCACACCAGTTCGGCTACCATATCCAACGTAAGTCCCAGGATCGTTGGCGTGTTTCTGCTTCTCCTCCAACGGCAGACAAAAGAACTCTCTCGACACCTCACGTACGGACATGAGAAGTTTCGCAGAAACTCCATGGTTAATAACTTGAAAGAATCCCCACTCTCTGCATGCACCTGATATGTCTTCCATGATCTTATTCCGGCGTTCGTCGTAGAGACCAACGAGGTCTATGATGGGTATCTCCTCTGCTAACAGCCGCAACTTCGGGGGCCTCTCTTCATCAGGCCTGATGTATCTGGATGGCAAGCTTTCAATGCCGCTCTCTGAAATACATTGGACTCTGGTTATTGTCTCAGGCCACTCCATTGGATGGCAATGTCCAAAACACAACTGATCGAAGTGCTGAACAATATAAATAGCCAAGGGACTACTAGCAGTCTGTAATCTCTCAAATAGATATCTACCGCATTCTCTCCCTTGCCATCCCAGAGGTCGTATATATGCCCGAAGCAAGTGAGGAATTTGAGCACAAGAAGTTAAAATAATACAACCAAACCGGGGGATTATTACACTCAAGAAAAAGGATGGGAAAACGTGACGTTGTACCAAGAGTGGAGAATGTCGACTAGGCATCATAATCAGCCACTCAAAAACTGACTTACCTCACGAAAAGTAACAACTACGTGCCCTCGAGATAATAGAATTTCTAAGTGCGTAATATGGCCTCGTGGTCGTTCTGGAGACATAATTTATTGATAGCGTTGAGTGGTCAGTGCCTGAAAGTCAGTTTACATGGGAATCTCCCATATATCATCACATGTTATTTGAGGTATCACATGCCATGTAAGGAAATAATAAATGGAAATCGGAAACTTTGCATTCTTTCATGATTAAGTCAAAGCGATGAAAGCTAAGCCTCACATCGATGATCCTAAAAATAGTCTTTATACATCCAAATAAAAAAATTCCCTCTACTTTCTTTACATGTGAAATTGCGTCGATTAACTTGCAATTAAGCAAAAATATAATCTTTTATCATCCCTAACTTAAGACTGCTTTAACTTTCTTTATACATTAAAAAATGCGTATATAATCAAACCATAAATGCGGATATAATCAAACCAGTTCCATTTCAACAACCTAAAATTTTCGAAATTAATAAGTTACTTTGCACGCAGATTGCAACCGATGTCTCCAGCTCCACGTTCACCGGGAGCTACATTGTCGTAACGACGGGGAAACCATAGACAGCCGGGAAAAAATAAAAAATAAAGAGCCTTTCTATTATTTGTAACGGTTAGAAGGTTGCGTTACAGCAGAGCCGATTTCATAAATAATAATAAGAAGTTAAAATAAATAATAATAATAAGTTAAAAGTGATTGGGATAAGTAAATGTTTGTTTAATTAATAAAAAAAGTTAAATAACTAAAATAATAAAATTCAATTGGTTATATTTTGATTTTGTTATTGATAATAATAAGTTAGAAGTGGTTGGTGAGTATGAACATCTATAAGTTGGTTCAATTAATAATAAAAAGTTAAGTAATAAAAATAATACAATTCAATTGGTTATATTTTGATTTTGTTATTAACTTGTGAATAAGTTTTGTTACATTACCATGAGCCAATACCATGTTTTATCAATATGGTAAGCTCAAAAACCATAACTTATTTCAAAACCAAAATGTTTTATAACGATATGACAAGATTCTTAATGGATATTCACCCTCACTTTATAATAACTTGCAGAAATTTATCTTTGTTACAATATCATGGGCCAATACTTATCAATAATCATGCCAATAAAAAAAACTTATTTTACAATCAAACTATTTTATAACAATATGAAAATATTCTTAACCATAGATATTCATCCCCACTGTACCATGGATATTGTTAACTTGTAAATAGATTTCATTACAATACCATGGCTTAACAATACCACAAGCCCAAAAAACATAACTTATTTCACAATCAAAAATTTTTATTCAATATTACAAGATTCATAATCATGGATATTCACCACCACTTTGTCATTGATATTATGAACTTGTGAATAGAATTTGCTACAATAGCATGAGCTAATACCATGGCTTATTAATACCACCTGCCAAAAAATCATAACCTATTTCACAATCAAAATATTTTATAACAATATGAGAGGATTCGTAATCATTGATATTCACCCCCACTTTGTTATTCATATAATTAACTTGTGAATAGGATTTGTTACAATAGCAACTTATTTCACAACCAAAATATTTTATAACAATATGACAAGATTCATAATCATGGATATTCACCCCCACTTTGTCATTGATATTATGACATTATGACAAGATTAATAATCATGGATATTCACCCCCACTTTTTCATTGATATTATGAACTTGTGAATAGGCTTTGTTACAATAGCATGGGCTAATATCATGGCTTATCAATACCACCTACCAAAAAATCATAATCTATTTTACAATCAAAATATTTTATAACAATATGACATGATTCATAACCATTGATATTTAGCCCCACTTTGTCATTTATATTATGAACTTGTGAATAGGCTTTGTTACAATAGCATGGACTATTACCATGGCTTATCAATACCACATTCTAAAAAACCATAATCTATTTCACGATCAAAATATTTTATAACAATATAACAAGATTCTTAACCATCGATATTCACCCCACTTTACCATGGATATTAGTAACTAATAAATAGGCTTTGTTACAAAACCATGGCTTATCAATAGCACATGCCCAAAAACTAAATCTTATTTTAAAATAAAAATTGTTCTATTTTAATTTAATTTTATATCATTTTTTTATAGAATTTAGGCTTGTGTGATCCATATCAAGTTTTTGAAACATGTTTATTTTTTAGTTATTTATTGAAATTGAAAGTAAATATTTTTCCCCTAAATTTTTGTCTATTCAAAATTAGTCTTTTCTTTTTAGACGTTGGAGCGATCTGTCTCACTATTTAACTGATCTGATTCTTCATCTTGTGGTGATGATGAACCACACTGGTTGGTTCGAAACGTGTCGGAAAATTAATTTTGATGTGATTATCACCAAAAATATGTCTCAAACACTTTTTTTTAACTAAATCTAATAGGAAAAGGGTTATAAATAATTTTTAGATCTATATAAACCCTCTATCTTCATGAATAATAAAAATATTCCCACAGAAATTAAATTAAGGTTTGAATAAAAGTAAAAATGATAATACCTTTATATTTAAAGATGTGAAACTTATATAATACAAATAGTATTACTAAGAACCAACATAGATCCATGTTAACTAAGGATCTAGGCATGATAAAAAGAAAAGTGAAGGGAAGAGACACGGAGGGAGGGAGATAGTGAAAAAGTTGGAGGGTGGAGAGAGAGAAAGAGAAAGAGAGAGTGATGGGGGTAGATGAGAGAGGGAGGTGGGAGATAGAGGAAAGAAGAGAGAGGATGGGGGAGAAAGAGTGAGGAAAGAACAAAGACATAGGGAGATAAAGGTGGAAATAGAGGGAGTGAGAAGGGAGAAATGGAGAGACAGAGAGGGAGAGAGGAGAGGAGGGATGATAGAGAAGATGTGGGGAGAGAAGGGAAAGAGAGAAATAGGGAGGCGCAAAGATGGCGGGGACAAAGAGAGAGAGAGAGAGAGAGAGAGAGAGAGAGAGAGAGAGAGAGAGAGATAGAGGGAGGTGGGAGAGAAAGGGAGAGAGAGAAGGAGAGAAAGGGAAGGAAGAAGAAAGACACAGATAGAGAAAGGTGTTGGACACATAACCCTCTAAGAGTTGGTGTGGAAGCTGGACAACGAAAATGAGTCCAGGAGACCACTTGGAATATGAATCCAAGGTTCACACCATGTACTATAAATGTATATCATTTGTTAATAATAAGTGAACTCTCCTACTTATCTTTCATATTTGTCTTTGCCATGTGTGTGTTTAACATGGCATCAGAGCAGGCAATATCCTGCCCTACTGAAGGGTCAACGACCTGTTTTTGTGGCCTTTGTAAACCAATGCTCTCCTCCTGATTATACCTTTCTGAGCATTTGTTAGAATAAAGGTTGTTACCTCTATCAGCTCTGCCATTCCTCCGTTGTGAGCAGACCCGCCCCTGCGACTACAAAGAGGAATATTGCGAGACCTATCCCTCCCTACCAATGCAACACTCTAACACTCTCTGTCAATTTCATGCTCCCACTTAGACCTGTTTCTGCAAACCAATGGAAGTTGTGCACTCTTTCTCGATTCCTAGTTCAAATGTTACCACTGCATCTTAGATGTGCATTGATTCCAAGTCCATACTCCTAGGGAATTTTCTGTGATTTTATTTGAAGTCCTGAGAAATGAATTGAAGTAGTTCTTAGGAAAGTCATTGAATCAAAACATTAAATATTTGGTCATGTCACTGGAATATATTAATTGTTGATCGTGATATTTGACTGCATTAGAATGGAGCTCTCAGCGAGAAATGGAGCGTCATTGACTGGAAATGGAGTGTTGAGTTTTTGAAGAGAAGTATTGGATGTTTTTTCAAAGCTCTACATAGAATGGTTCAAATTACATCTGCGTTGGCAGCAAATATCTCTCAGTGCATTGGGTATATGCTTCATCTCTTTACATTGAATTTATGATGGACATGGATTAGCATTGATGTTGTGAGTATTGTTGGTTCAAAACCTGTATTAATGCTATGACATGGTTGTTGATGCATTAAATTTTATTGACTTTTGTTGCGTTAAACTTTATTGAACGACCAAAACAATATGAATTTGCTTTGTGTGGCTTAAAACTGTGTGGAAAGTGTTTGCAAAAGTGGTATATCGACGTTCTGCTCCAATGACATACACTAGCTTCCCAGTACTACGTGTAGTCTCGCATTTACCAAGCACCTTATATAGAGCATCTACTAGCTTTACAGTAAGGTCTGCGCTATATTTATAATGTCTTGTAGGTCCCCCTATATTCACAACAAGAAATGGCTTTGGAAGTGGTGCTAATTCATCATGCCACTTTGCAGCAACCATTCGCAATGTTGCAAAATCAGCCTGGTGCAAAGCTCCAACTATAAGCACCACTTTTCTATCTAGTGGTTCTTTAGGAGTTATCCAATTCCGTAGAAAACGAGGAACTTGTTGTCGTCCAGTGGGAGTCAAAGCATAAAAATTGTGGTGAGGGGTTACCACCAAGTCAAGTCGATTGAGCTGACACCTCAAGTGTTGTATCTCTATTACAAATGTATTTTGGGGAGTAAGTCTTTTTATTGTAGTCGCAATTGAAACTATGTCCCAACCAAATGCAACAACTAGCAATGGTCCCTCTTTGTCCGTAATTTCACAAGCCATTATTACTCTTTACATTGAAACTTATGCCTAATTTCAACATCAAATATATTGTATGTTGATCGAGCTCACCATGTGTCTTCGTCTATATTTTTGCATTGAAGATGAGTTGAATTATATGGGTAAACTTTGAGCTATATGGTTGCACCAACGTTATTGTCTTTATGGATAAAATAGTCTTGAGAAATCAATAGTATTGTTTGCATTAAAGCAAACTAGTTGTTTGTTACACATTTGTAGAGAATATTTTGCAGTGACATTGGTTCATAGTTGTAAACAAATTTTAAACTGTAAATTTGACATTGGAGAAAATTACCCAAATTGGTGAAGTATTAGAGTTCTTGAAAAATCTGATACAATCTACTTCAAATGACACATTCCAAATTAGCAAAGGCTGTCTCTCATAAATTCAGACTTGTCTACAATATGCACAAGAACAAATTGATTTTTTACAGATTGAATCTAACCTACAATAGGAAGAATTACAGCAGTGGAGTCATCATTTTGAACCTATTTTTGTTCAGAACATTGAGACAGATACCCATCAGAAAAATGTCAATATTGTTGAAGTTGATTCAGATTTAATACCCAATGAAGTAGCATTTGTACATGGATATGTAGAAGTTCAGTTTGCACTTCCCAAGCCCATTATCAGACCTTGGGAAGAGCTTGTCCATAACAAGCACAAAACAGGTATTGGATATGACAAGCAGGTTTCCTTTCATATTCCATATTACTCAAAGCCCATTTAGTTTCAGAATGTTGGATTCCTTTTTGACAGTTCACTTGGAGCTGTTCCAGATTCTGCTCCTCTTCCACAACAACAACAGATTGGGAAATGCCAACACTATGACCGAGTTGGCCATCTGAAAGATCACTATTTTGATCTTCATCCATGTAAGCACTGTTATAAAAGCAATCATTCTTCAAACAGATGCTTCAGAAACAAACCTCCTACAAGAACAATGATTCATCTTGGATGGATTGCTTCTTGGAAATGGGCATCAACAACTAAGAAGATATTCCAGTAATATGTAAATACTTGTTCTAGAGTATTGAATAGTCTTGTAGTTGAGTTTTCTCCATCATCTCACCTTGTATCTGATAGGGGGGAAATGATGGTCATCTA
>APFE031009590.1:13032-30373 GCA_000404065.3 Pinus taeda | reverse complement strand
CACGTCGAAGAATTCATAAACCCCATTGCATTAACCATGTATTAGAACATAACCATAGTTCCCTTGACTAGATCTACAAAATACAATGGGAGGAAAACCATTATTCCCAAAACCATGTGCAAAACACATACACAAAACCATAGGTAGGTCTTCCCACCTAATATAGTTTCAAAAAAAAAAATCTTGGGGCACTATCGCTCCCCCTGTGACTCCCCACTACACCTTACATAACTAAGGGGGTGTTGTCGCCCCCCTCTAACGCCCCACTTCGCACGTGAGGCTAGTCGTGAAAGAATATAACACACACCCAACATTCACCCACTTATTGTTTTGATTCCATAATGGGGGTCATCGGAGAGCTTAGTAATTGGTCTCGTCTTGCAATTCCTATTGATTCTCTACACCAAGAAAAAATCTCAGCGCTCATAGACTTCATCAATGCATCTACAATATTCTTCAAAGTGTCCACTTTTACCAGCAACACCTTGTCGTCCTCAATCATATCCCTCACAAAGTGATACTAAACATCAATGTGATTTGTCTTTCAATGATAAGCATGGTATTTGCCAAGAAAATTTCACTTTTGCTATCACATTCTATCCTTATAGCTAGTTGTACTAACCCCATACTTGAACACAATCTCTCTAACCAAAATTCTTCTCTGCTTACATGAGTGGATTCCATGTATTATTCCTATGTTGTTGAAACTATCACTACAAACTCTCTCTTGTTCATCCAACTAACTGCACCTCCAAATATGTTAAACACATACCCACTAGTATAACTTCTTCCATCCATATCTCTAGCCCAGTCTGCATTAACAAAGCCACGACTGTCCAAAACTTTGTCCAATCCTAATATTCCTTGGTAGCACAAACAATAATCACTAGTTCCACGTAAATACCTAAAAAACCTGCTTCACTATTGTCCAATGTTCTTTCCCGAGTTTTGATATAAACCTGATCAATACTCCCACAGCATGTGTAATGTCTAGTTTAGTACAAAACATTGCATACATCAGGCTACCAACTACACTTGTGTATGAGACACAACATATGTCCTATTCCTCTTCTTGTGTATTGGGACACAGTTCAATAGATAAATTTACACCTACATGAATAGGAACCTTCACCAATTTAGTATCATTCATATTAAGCCCCTGTAGTGTTGTCTCAACATACTTCCTCTGGTTTAAGTGGAGCTTCCTCTTTTCTTGATCTTGTTTAATTACCATGCCCAAAATGTAATTTGCAACACCAAGATCCTTCATGTCGAATTTGGAGGATAATTGAGTCTTCAAATCCTGGATAATTTCTTTGTCATTTCTAATCAACAAAAATCATCCGAATACAAGACCATATAAATAACACCATCACCAAATAACTTAAAATACACATAGTGACATGCTTCGCTTCTAGTGAAGCCAAGTCCCCATATAAATGTATCAAATTTCTAATACCACATCCTTGGTGATTGTTTTCACCCATACAAGGACCTTTTTAACTTTCATAGCAGTTCTTTCTTACCCTTCACCACAAAGCCTTCAATCACTTCTTGTATATCTCTTCTTCCATATCCCCATGAAGAAATGTTGTCTTCACATCCTTCTATTCTACCTCAAAATCAAAAGCAACAACAACAGATAAAAGTAATCTAATAGAAGCTCCCTTGGCAATAGGAGAAAAAATATCACCGAAATCAATTCCTGGCACCGAGGAATAACGTTTTGCTGGCAACCAAGCTTTGTATTGCTCCATCTTGCCTTTTGCATTCATCTTCTTCTTAAACACCCATTTTTTTCCAATGGATTTCCTTCCAACCGACAGCTCACTAGAACTCATGCCTCATTTTTGTCCAAAGATTCCATTCCATCAACCATGGCTTCTTTCCAGAGCTTTCCATCCTTTGAATCTACTACCTCCCTGATAGTTTTAAGATCATCATCAATAATAAATAAAGAAAAAATTGAATATAAAGCAGATGGACTATACCTTTTTGGTTGCCTTCTTTCTCAAACTGATCTTCTCATAGCTGGAGTTTCTGACTCTTCATATTTTGATTCCACTTCTGTTGTAGATTCTGATTCTTCCTCCTTTAGTTTAAACTCTATCTTTTCAGGTTCGTTTAGTAAGACTTCATGTTTAATAGAATATTTCACCTCTCTAAACACCACATATCGGCTATATACAACCTTCCTTGTTTATGGGTTCTAAAGCTTATCACCTTTTAAACCATCCTTATACCCAATAAATATGAACCCTTCATATTTACTATCCAACTTGGTATTTTTCTCCTTTGGAACATGTACATATGCATCACAACTAAATACCCTCAGATGTGAAAGAGAGGGTTTCTTACTAGTCCAAACCTCATGTGGATTCTTATCCTCTAATGGTGATGACACTGATTTTTGACCAAGTAACATGCATTCTCCACCACTCTGCCCAGAATTCCTATCCTAACCCGAAACCACTCAGAATGCTTTTTTCTTATTCAATAAATTTCCTGTTCATTCTTTCTACAACTCCGTTTTGTTCAGATGTGTATGGAGTAGTCTTCTGTCAGGCTACATCACACTTCTTAAAGAACTCTTCAAATTCATTCTTGCAAAACTCTCAACCATTATCTATTCTCAACACTTGTATCTTCTTAATTGTCTAGTTTTCCACGAAATCCTTAAATTCTTTAAACCTGTCAAAGACTTCACATTTCTTCCTGAGAAAATATATCCACGCATTCCCTCAGGAGTCATATATAAATGATACATAGTACGTAGAATTTCCTAGTCATGGAATTAACATAGGTCCAAACACATCATTATGCACAAGCTCTAATATCCCTTCTGCCCTCTTATCAGTAGAGGGGAAACTCAGCCGATTCTGCTTCCCATATACACAATGTTTAGAGAAATAAAAGTCCATATAGGAATTAGAAATAACTTCTACCATACCATTACAATGTAGTACTCGAAGGCCCTTCTCTCAAATATGTCCAGGACTTTGATGCCATAGCATTATCTTCTCTCCATAAACCACTACATTTTCTGCTCCACTTTGAGGAACCACAGAACTATTTCGCCCATCAATAACAATGTTACCTAGAAGCTTGTAAAAATTTTCAGTTTGAACCCCCCGCATTAATACCAGTTCTCTCCGAACCATCTTGCAAGTATCTTCCTTGAATACTATTTTTACTCTTGCATCATCCATTTTTCTTAAAAAAATCAGGTTTCGTGCCAACATATGAATATGCAGAACACTTAGAAGTGTTCTAATCCTTCCACATTACAACTTCCGCTTGAATTTTATGTGTTTAACGATTCTAGCCTTCCTTCCATACCCTAAGAAGACATCACCACCATCATATTTCTCATACTCGTATAACCACCCCCTATGGGGAGTGAAGTGAAAGGATGCACCTGAGTCAATCAACCATGCCTCATGATCTACATGTGTACTTGAATAAGAATCCAAGTACACATCCCCACCTTCATCTGAGGTGGTTCTCACCTCTCTAGAAGGAGCTTTATCAAGACCCTTTCCTTTTGAAGGACCTTTAGATCTACAATCCTTTTTGAAGTTCCCTTCATTTCCACATTTCTAGCACACCTTTACAAGTTTTCCTGGAGATTTAGATATCCCTCTAGATTTATTTCTCCCACTCGAGGAATTATTTTTGTTTTTTTTCCTGGGGTCATCCTTGTAGGGACAAGACATCTCCATTCTGTCCCTCCATGTCTTTCTATCTCATATCCTTCGACAGCAAGGATGAGAATATTTCATCGCAATTCAAGGTAGCTGTATTCCTACCTATTGCAATAACCAAACTATCCCAGGAATCTAGTAGAGAACACATCAAAATGATACACTTATATTCATCTAAAATTTTAATATCAATAGATAACAATTTACATACCACAGTATTAAAGGCATTTAGATGCTTTTTCAACAAATCTCCATCCTTCATCCTCAAGTTATACACTTTTTTCCATAGGAACAATTTGTTCACCAGAGACTTAGATTGGTACGATGTCCTTAACGTGTCCCACAAAGCCTTGATCGTATCTTCCCCCGATACATTCAATAATATTGAATTTTAGTTACACTACCATATTATTCTCTTTGCATTATGTTCCAACTTTCTTCAGTCTTCATTTGACATTGTCGATGATTTAGTACCTAGATCTACTATGATCCACTGATCTTTATCTACCAGCAGATCCTCCATCTTGAGTTTCCACAACTCAAAAATATGACTATTAAATTTCTTGGTCTCTATATTTCCACTGATTTCATATTCTTTCACCACAAGAATTGATCCTACAGATCTCCGATGGGGTTAAGAAAAATCCCTCAGCAGCAAAGACAACCCTTTGAAGTTGAGACAACTTTGATGCCAGATTTAGGATTTACCCCTGTAAAAGATTATGTGTATACGTTGTAGGGACCAGCGAGGTCTATGATGGGTATCTCTAACAACCGCAGCTTTGTGGGCCTCTCATAATCAGGCTTGATGTATCTAGATGATGTTGTACCTCTGAGATAATAATGGTTAGCTATTATGGCAGAGCATCTAAGATAATTGTTTTGGGGTTTTATTTTAGTTTGGGAGACAAATGGATGAAATAGATATAAAACTGATGTGCTTAATCTCTTGAACAATATCAATATCTCAGCAGAGGGCTCCTATAAATATTTACACAATGAAATAGCTTTTATGATGATGAGCATAAACATAAAAGTAATATGATTGCCACAGTTTTCAAAATCAAAGCTAGATAATCATAAGTATGAAAACCTTTAAACTATGTTTACAGGTTTGAGAAAATACACGAGCTTACAAACGACGTTAATTATTTATTAATTTTGAGGGAATTAATTAAACAAACATTCTATTAATTCATTCTCTTTATAGATTATGACTTCAGTAAGCTTATAGGAATAAATTGAAGTACAATTACTCCTATCTAGTTATCTCTTCAAGGCACAAGTATATGAAGAAAAACATAATGAATGACACTGGAAACATTTATAGAAAACACAAACTGTGCAAAAGAGAATTCAGAATCCTTTGCTTCGTATTAATGATCTAGAAAGATTAATTGCAACATATGTGTGGAAATGTTCCTTCAAGTGTGCAACACTTAATAACTCGTGAAGGGAGTTATTTATACAACAGTAGGACGAAAAATATCCTAAACTGCTTTTACAAAAATAGATTATTTACAAAATCAAAAATAAAACCGTCTAATGATCTGGCACTGCTTTTGTGATGCATTGTTTGATGACTATCACTGAAAAAGTTGAAAAGTGGTTGAAGCTAGCTGACTGTTCCCTTAAAAACTAAATTCTATTCAATAAACCTTAATCAAGTAAACCTATTAATTATTACCCGTGTTTCTTTTCTAGGATAGAAATCTTTATTACCCTCCTATAGATTTCATCCATTTCAGTATATTTAGTAAAAATGGATTTACCAAAAATATGTACTTAATTTCATTCAGGATGAAGAAAAAATCCCTGAGTGTTTTTACTATGAGAGTTGGTGTTGGTGATCCTTTGATATTGGCTACTGAAGATGCATGGGTGCCCACCTATGTTAGATTTTTGACATAATCCTAAATTGGCATCAATTTTTCATTAATAACCATCATAGAAGGTAAACCTTTGCCCATCAAAGGATCAATTTTGTTGAAGAATCTTTGAACCATGTTGTTAACATCGAAGCACTTTTCTTGTAGTTGAAGGTTGAGATTTCTTAGTGATAATCTTCTTTACTTCTAATATTGTTGCAGTTTTGTCACTTATCCTTAACTCTTCAAGCTCATAGTCCTCGGAATTCATAAATTTGATTATAATAGAGGCAGTCTCTGGCATATCCTCTAGCAACCTATTTATGGATTCCACTACTTGTTGAGCTTTCTCCAAGAGATATTTTTGATTGAATATTATCTTAATGGAGGGCCAAATCTCCTTGATTTACTCTGTGATTTCTTCACACATAATTTCTTTTGCAAAACTCAACTTTTTTCCTATCAAAGAATCTGTGAGTTCTTTCTTCAACATTTCCACTTGGCCTTTGAGTTTGCTTGTTTCAGTTCTGTGTGAACTATCTGATATAGACTTCATAAGATGTGACCCTTTGAGTTCATCCTTTAGTTTATTGATTTCTCTTGTCTATATAGACAGGTTCTGAACAACTTCAGTAAGTTGTTCAACTCCTTCTGTTGTACCTATCGATGTTGTAGTGGTTCTAGTAGAAACTGTAGTAATGGGAACTGTTGCAAGAGAGACTACATCCACTGAAGTTTAAATGTTCTTGATAGCTTCCTCCTTCTCCTTACACAATTTCTCCATCTGCTCCTCCATTTGTTTTATTCGCAAATTTTGTTTTATGATGAGTTTCATCATCTCTAACTTTTGGGTCTTTGTCTCCTTGATTTCTTCGGCCATTGGATCCTCAGATGATGGTAGTTTCAACTGTTTCTTTAGTGTTGTAACCTCAGTGTTCTTTTTCTTAGAGAGCTCCTCTACAGTATTTATGTTTAAGGGATCATATCCCGTCCCGAGCACTATATTTTCCAAAGACTCAATCTTGTAATCTTTTGCTAATCAGGAGACCTTCTCCAACTTTAATTGTGATTGAATGTTGGCCAATGTAACCTGCATCTTTGACAAACTCATAGAAGTGTCTGTCAAGGTTGAAGAAATCATCTGTCCAGTTTGTTTGTGCATCTCAATTTGATCAATTGGATGCACATCCTTAACATTAAACTCAAAAGAAGTGTGTTTCTAGTATTGTTCTACAGTCCTGGGCTGAGGAACTTGGGCCTGCAAGAAAACCATTTTCATCTTCCCCTTCTCAGAGACAAAGACTGAAAGAAGCCTTTGTTGAGAGCTGGAATAATACTTCCAGAATTGGGTGTAAGTATTCAAATTCAATTCTTCATTCTTTCTTTTGATTTCACTAAAGACATGTAATATGTTTTCCTCTTTATTCTCTGGAATGAATCTAGTAGTTTGAACTATCTGTTGTTCATGAAAAGTAGTACACTAAGTTGGAGATTATATAGACTGTTCACCAGACTATGAATCAACATTCATAGAGACTCTTCGTTTCTTTTTCTTGTTAAAAACCTTGATGCCTTGGCTTGATTCCTCCATTGTAGGTGAATATTGTTGTTCCCTCCATCTCTTGGTTGTCTTTTCCTGTGCAATTGGAGTTTTCACATTAGATGTAGAGACTACCTACTCCTCAGCGTCCTGGAGGGTATTCTCTCTCCATTTCAACTGGTTTTAGAACTTTTCTATCTCAGGCCTAGCTCTAGGACAATATGGTGTGAACTTATTTTCCACCCTGAGTTTGGAGATGACTCCGAATGGGTCATATGACCAAGAGAAATTGAGAGAAAATTTCATTTCCTTTAGCAGCTTATCAACTTCCTCCCCTACTGCGCTGGTATTACAAATAAAGGGACCAACCTGAGCTTTGAGCTTAAATTGAGATTTCCTTTTGGTAGCTACAAAATGTACTTCATCTGCATTCAATATTTGCCTCAAGTAGTCTAGTGAAAAGATTCTAAAAGGGATTTACTTTTGTAGTTTGTAGGGTGGAAGCTCACAGCCAAAAAACCTTAATTTATGCATAGTTTTGATAGCAATACCAATCTCTTATTGCAACATGATCTATGAACTGAAGTTCTTTGAAAATCTCTTCACTGATCCTTCGTAATGGAGTGCTGCTCATAAGGCTGAGGGCTGGATGAATAAACAATTCTATGAGCTACTTATATGTGAATTCTCCTTTTTCCTTCATCCCCATTGAAGTCCAAAAAATCACTAACTATGGTGATCCTTCTTCATCAAGTTTCTGCAAAGAAAATGGGAAATTGTCTCCCTAAAAATATATAAAAAGATACATAGGTACTGAAGCATATTTGAATACTTATTCAATGTTAAATTTGACAAACTGCTCATGTATGGTTTCAGCTATGAAATGACTGAAATCATAAATAATAGCAAGGTTAGAATAAGAAGAGAATATGGATAAGAAACCAAGGATGGCTTCATTGGCAGACGGAATAGAGTGATAACCAAGTAAATAGGACAGGATAGTAGTAACATGTATGGTTCTATCAGGAAACATAGATGAATCATAAGGGGTATTTCTCTTTGGTAGAGGACTACCAATTGCTAAAAATAGTTCCAGGGTTTGGGATCTCTTGGTAAATTCCAATTTGTTATATGCTTCTATCAGGTTTTCATGAGAAAAAAAGATGAGTTGGTGTAGTGGAAAGGGCCTGCAACATTTTCTCAATTGAATCAACATTAATAGAACAAAGGATTTCTACAGTAGATGAGATAATGGCTCTCTGGCTGGGATCATAGGATTCATGGCATTTTATCAAGAACTCTCGAGCTCTATGTATTTGTGGAAAACTATAGTGAGGCAATTGCGATTCCCACAGCCCAATTTCATCACTCTGGTCAATTAGTTGTTCTTCCTACCAACAATAAATTTCAAATAAATCAAATTGAGAAGAAGTCTCAATGATTTTGCAATCCTTGTCAACTAATGGAGTATGGTGGAAATCAATATGTGGTTGAATTAGAGTATTTGAAACTTCTGCAATTGCTTTTCCCTTGGGAGGCATTTTGTCGAACGAAACTGTGGACTGTAAATGACAAAATGGTAAAAGAATTTACCAGAGTGGAGACAGGTAACTAGCAAGTGGACCTGGAAGATGTGCTTGCGAGCAGGATAAGTGGCTACTAGAATGTCTGACAGTGGTTGAGCTGTTGAGCAGGTGGGCTTGAAAAATAATCTCGTTTGCAGAAGTTGATTGTGTGACCTTTGAAATGCATGACACAATGTTCATAAAGAGAAAAATGGAGTGGGAAGGTGGCACCAGATGTTTGAAAGTTCATTAATTATCCAACGGGTTAAGTAACAGACATTTGGTTATAAATGCGCTGAAGGGGAAATGAATGGACAATGGATAGGCGACAGATGATTGGATGGGAAATATGAAGTGAACGTGACGTGGGGTGGCGATGACAACTATGAAGGATATCGCGTTCGGGGATAAGACAGAGTGGTTTGGGGTTTTGGGATTTTTAGTCTCGAAAGACTAAATGGTACTTTTGTGGTTTATATAGGTGGTATTAAAGACTGCCCATTTCGGTTCCCTGCTTTGCCCCCCCTTCCCCACGCCGATAAACTTCAGACGACGAACGAGGGCTGAAAGAGAGTGTGGGCCGTATGATTACGAAGGATTGTGCGGGATGAGAGGTGAGGTGGAGGGAGTTTAACGTGTGAGCGGGGAATGAATGGTGTGGTCACGATATGATAGGTAGACGTGGAAGCTATGGGTCCGGGTGTTTTAATGAATGAAGTGATAGCATATGAATGAAATAACATAAATTCCAAACTTTGGTTATTCGAAAAATGATGCAAGAGGTCAATTGAATAGCAACTGAATAACAATTGAATAGTAACTGAACAAAAATTGATTCTATGTCGTTGATCTCCTATCTTTAGATCTAATAGTTGGCAGTGACATTGCAAATCACACTTTCTTCCACCTAAGGTTCATTCACTCATGAATTATGCGATGCGATATTGATCCCACGGTCAACAATCATCAGTCATCCAACGGTTGACAGCGGTATCACACAGGGAACTTGCGTGACACTTACCTGCCTTCAATGTTTCGATCTTTAGGAAATAACCATTTCAGCATCTCAAACTTTCACATTTCTACCTACCCTTCTATTCCTAACATTTTTACGTATTCTTCCGGAGTGCATTTGAACTAGCAACCCAATATTTTCTTTTTATAAACAATCTATCTCTATAGTTTATTTCTTCCATTGGCTTAGACTAAAATGTTGAGCCAATTTATTTTCTACCAATGAGAATTAATTTAAAAGAAATCCAATTATGATGCAACTATATAATTGGGTAAAATAACCTAGTGTGGCATCTAAACAAACTACTCACAACTATTATTTTTCAAACTGAATTTAGAACAAAGTAGTGGCATTTAGATTTGCAACGCTTTCAGAATTGATTTCTTTTTCTTTTCTGTCTAACCTAACATTTTATTTCGCCTTCATTTTTTAAGGCATCTACCTTAACATTTTCTTTGATATAGATATATTTATCAAAATATTTTACTAACATTTTTTATTCAATATTCTTTTTGTCCATAATTCTATCTTAACATTTTGTAAATAAATTTTATTTTTTATCTAATTTATTCTAACTCATCAAAACCAAAAAAATGACAACAGATATGAAAATTTCAATACTAATCTCTAAAATACATTGAACTTTGGGTATTGCCTCATGCCACTCCATTGGAAGGAAATGTCCTAAACACAACTGATCAAAGTACTGAACTATATAAATAGCCTAGGGATTACTAGCAATCCATAATCTCACAAGTAGATATCTACCGCATTATCTCCCTTGCCATCCCAGAGATCGTATATATACACATATGTACACTTGGACGTACATGATTCCGATTCAAGTGAGGAATTTGTGCACAAGATGTTAAACTCAAGCACAAGGATGGGGCAAAATTAACGTTGTAATCAAGAGGGGAGAATGTCGACTAGCCATCAAAATTAAGCGCCCCAAAACTGACTTACCTCATGAAATCTAACGACTACGTGTCCTCGAGTTAATGGTATTTGTAAGTGCGTGATATGGCCTCGTGGTATTTCTGGAGACATAATTTATTGATAGCGTTGAGTGGTCAATGCCTGAAAGTCAGTTCGCATGGGAATCTCCGATATATCATCACATGTTATTTGAGGTACCACATACCATGTAAGGGAATAATACAAGGAAATTGGAAACTTTGCATCCTTTCATGATTCTAGAGAGGTAGTACATATTTAATTAAGTCAAAGGGATGAAAACTAAGCCTCACATCGATGATCCTAAAAATAGAGTCTTTATCCATCCCAATAAAAAGCGTCCCCTCCACTTTCTTTACAAGTGAAATTGCGGTTCATTAACTTGAAATTAAGCAAAAATATAATCCTTTATCAGCCCTAACTTAAGACTACTTTAAACTTTCTTTATGCAAAAAAAAAAAATGCGTATAAAAAATGTGTATATAATCAAACCAGTTCCATTTGAGCAACTTAAAATTTTCGAACTTTGCACGCAGATTGCAACCGATGTCTCCAACTTCACGCGCAAGGGAGCTACATTGTCGTAACGACTGGGAAACCATAGATCAGGCTCTGCCGGGAGAAAGGGTTTTCTATTATTTGTAAATGCTGAGGGTGTGTTACAGCAGAGCCAACTTTTTCGAGCTCACCAATCCCATTACGGTTTTGTATCCGCATCCACCCTTCCACAAAGAGAGCGACTTCTCCTTATCTTTCTTGGGCGTGGCCAGTTTGCACTTTTCTCACTCGTTCTTTGTTCCTCTCTGAAGGAGTTTTAAACAAACTCCTACTACTTCTCTCCACTGCTGAGTCTAATGCACGCTGCACCGTAATACCATGTTAATGATTGAAAGTGTGGAGCTAAGTCCCCTTTTCAATATTCTCATACCATTAAATAGTTTACACGGGGGATAGTAATTAATAATTGAACTAAAACTCAATTATAAACTATAATTCAATTGAACTGGACTAACTGTCTATCAACTTCACACCTAGTTGGTAAACTAGGGATACTGAGATTAATGGTCTCAACATTAAAGTAAAATAAATGATAAAGTATAAAAGATTGTTAATTCTTTTTTTTCTCAACAATAAGCATAATAAATATTCAATAAAAAATAGTTAAAGGTGATCCGAATGAATTTAAACATTTAAATGTTGGCTCAATTAACAATAAAATGTTAAATTAATAAAAATAATAGAATTCCATCTGTTATATTTTGATTTTGTTATTATCTTGTGAATAAGCTTTCTTATAATACCATGAGTTAATACCATGATCAAAACTATGGCTTATCAATAAGGCATGCCCAAAAACCATAACTTTTTTGACAACCAAAATATTTTATAACAAATGGCAAGATTCTTAACCATGAATATTCACCCCCCACTTTAAAGTGCATATTGTTAACTTCTAAAAATTAGACTTTGTTACAATACCATGGGCCAATACCATGGCTTATTAATACCATATGCCCAAAAGAACACTACTTATTACACAATCAAAATATTTTATAAACAATATGAGAATATTCTTAACCATGGATATTCATCCCCACTTTTCCATCGATGGTATCAACTTGCAAATAGACTTTCTTACAATACCATGCGCCAATACCATGGCTTATCAATACAACAAGCTCAAAAAATGTGACTTATTTCACAATCAAGCTATTTTATAGCAATATATGAAGATTCTTAATCATAGATATTCACACCCAATTTATAATTCATATTATTAACTTGTGAATAGGCTTTGTTACAATAGCATGGGCCAATACCATGGCTTATCAATACCACATGCCAAAAAATCATAACCTATTTCACAATCAAAATTTTTTATAACAATATGACAAGATTCTTAACCATCAAATATTTGCCCCACTTTACCATGGATATTATTAACTTATAAATAGCTTTTGTTATAATACCAAGAGGGAATAGCATGGCTATCAATGCTATATGCACAAAAACCATAACTTGTTTCACAATAAAAATAGTTTATTTAATTTAATTTTATAGTATTTTTAATTGAAGCTTACGAAAAATATTATAATTAATATTGAAATATAACTAAACCCTCTATAGTCATGAGTACTAAAACTATTCCCATAGAAATTAAATTAACGTTTTAATAAAATTATAAATGAGAATATTTTTATATTTAAAGATGTGAAATTTATATAATATAAGTAGTATTAATAAGAACCAACAGAAATTCATTGTAAGTAAGGATCCAAGCAATGCCATCAAGAAAAGATAAGGGAAGAGAGGGGGAGGGGAAGAGAAGGAGAGAGATAGTTGGGGCCTTGAGTTGGTCAGGCATCTCTGACGACCACTGGTGGATGAGATACTCAAAAAACCAAAGACATCGATTAAACATGTGTGTCATCAATGAGTTCAAATAAAGGCGACTTGTGCTCGGTTAAAGGCGTGAGTACGAAAACTTCGGTTAAAAGCGACCCTTGTTCAGTTAAAGGTGCACGATGGGAAAGCTTGGTTAAAGGTGACTCGATGGAGAGTGTGACAAGAATTGGGTGACCGAGCAGTACGACAGGTGTTGGGAAACTGGGTGGTGTGACGGGGGGGGTGCGTGCAGACAAGCTAGGGTGCCTACCTCACCAAATGAAGGTTCGGCCCATGACTTAGTAAAATATAAAGGGGTAGAGCTCTGGGCAAGTCAGTTGAGTGTGCCTATGGGTAGACCACCGCATGGAGGTAATCAACGGACGTGACCTTTGGAACATGATGAGATATGTGATGAATGAGTCATGCTTAGCAAAATGGAGAACTAGCTAAGTGTCGCATGACTCATGGACAAACTGAAGGGCAGGCACACCAGAGTATAGTGGATATGATATACATGATACATGAGTAGACTTCTTCATGGCTGAGATCAAGAGGCAGTCTTGGGAAGACCTTTAGTGGGGGGACAGTGATGATGGAATGTACTTATGATGTATATGAGGGTAGACTGATTGAGGGCACTACCTTGAATGAGAGCAAGGATGTGACGACATGAGGTGTATTGGGTCCAGTAGAGTGGATAGATTGGGCAACTGAAGTCATGGGCATCGAGTTGGAAAGATGAGCGTATCACAGACATTGTGCAGGGACATTAAGCAAGAACACTTATAGAGATGTCACTTATGGGCATAAAGGAGAAGTTTCAAGGCAAGGGTATTGGACAAGATGGACTTCCCAAGTGCAACATGAGGACATTTTGTAGATGGACTGATGGGGATGTTGTGCACATTTTGACAGGAAGGTCATGGGTGTTTTGGGGACATGAGAAGCCTATGAGAGTATTCATATGACAAAGAGGGAAGAGGAAGCTTGTGATGGCACTTGGGACCGACGCAAGTATGCTTACTAAATTATTTGATGGATATGGTTCATGGGAGGACATGCAGGCTTGAGAGAGTTACAACTGATCAAGACTTCATATTATGGTGGTCTTGGATTATTTGGTTCGTTGAGGAGTTGAGGTTAGATGTTGTACTTGAATTTGATCTGGTATGGGATGCATACCTTGGGATATAGTATGGGTTGTGTTTTTGATGAGTGACTTGATGGATACGATAGAGATGAGACATCTTGGAGTTGGAGGGAATGGAAACGATGAAGTTGCCTTGGTAGGAGCACTTAAGCATGGGTGGAGTTGTTTGGACTTAGCCATTTTTTATGAGCATGGAGGCTATTTGTCTATGATCATGGGGAACACATGGAGGAGATGATGTGGTAGGCGTAAAATTTCCACTTTGACAACATTAATGTGCAGAATATCACAGATGAAATGGAGTTTCTTCATGGAATTGAGCATGACACATTGAGAATTGGATTGATCAGAGAGTTATTGATTGAGTTGAGGATGTGACAGAATGTTGGAGAAATGACCGATGAAGAAATGAGGAAGTGCATTCTCATGGGTTGAGTGTGAAATTTGGACTAATCACCCAACTAGTTCGAGACATTCGGGGCCAACTATTTATTAGGATTTGCTTGAGTTAATTTGGAGTATCATAGTACCATTTCAAATAATGATGATGATACATGGTGGATTAGCATGATATGAGTTGCGGTCGTAGCATGCAGCCAAGTTGGCGGGGGCAACCTTCCACGTGATGGTGCGATATACAAGATCGCGACGAGTGTATTTGGTGACCATGGACTGAGGAGTCTTACCCATATATAAAGTCATGAGCCTTAGTGGAGGTTCATGAGATGGAGAGAAGGGAGTCAATGCAACATGAGAATTTGATGTTGGAGCTAATGACACTTTGCGACATTTGGGTGTTGGCAATAGAGTTTGTCGAGATGTCGGGGACTAAAATTGGTCGAGCGCCCATGATGACCACTAACAAACAAGAGAGTCAAAAGCCTGAAGAATACCGTTAAAGGTGTATGTAGTTAATGAATTCACTTATGTTGATTTTTTTGTAGCTTGGGAGGTACTCCAAGCCCTAGTGTTCAAGGGTTGGAGGTCAAAGTGCCACAAGTAGGCTTGTGGGCTTAGAACAAAAGCTTGGGGTTTTGCATGCATAGATTTCAGGCTGAAACCATGATCAATTTTTGACATGTGATGGATGAGGATGATAGCTCTCGACGAGGTGATTCTAGTGCAATGAGAATCATCCGATTTCGAGATGTTGTTGAAGAGTTATTGATTTTGAAGTTATTGTTAGAGAATTATATATAACGATGCAATGAAAAACATAAAATATTGCAGAAATATGAACACAGAAAATACATAAAACAAGAGAGACACAGATATACGTGGTTCACCTAGTTTGGACTACGTCCACCTCGTACAACAAGTCCTTCCTTTCTATTATCCAGCAAAATGAAGAGACACAACCTACAACAGATCCGTTGTAATATCCTCTGTTTTCTCTCACAGTCACACCTCTCTGTTTCCTGCTTACATATATTACACAGACCCAATACAATTCCCTCACATGAAGAGAGGGGTTGCCCTCTAGGGAAAAAAACCTTAAACTAAACATAAGTTCTACCATCAGATCATCCGCCTAATGAACGGCCCAGATAGACCAGAAATTACTATACTTTTACAAGGCAATTTTACATATGTTTTTAGCTTCAGGGGTGTTGCCCCCGAGCCCCTGTCGGCGGACCGCTGGCCCCCAGACCCCCCAGCTGGGGGGATTGGCCCCCCTGGACCCCTGTGAGGGGGACAAGTCCCCCCTGCACCCCCCCGCGTGGAGGGGTGTACAAACTTCCTGGGGTATACATCTGACTGAAACAAAGACCTTTGAACAATCATGCTCCACACACAACAATCTCCCACTTGGACAATGAATCCTCTTTGGACCTGGCTGTTTCTCATCTCCATCGTCATCCTTGAAGACCAATTGAAACTGAACATATTCTCAGTTTCTCCCTGGTTACAACTTTTGTTAGCATATCTCCAGGATTCTGGCTAGTGTGTATCTTTTCTAGCTTCAACTCTCCATCTTCCAACACTGATCGTATGAAATGGTACTTGAGTTGTATGTGTTTGGTCCTAGAATGAAATGCTGAGTTCTTTGCAAGATGAATGGCACTTTGGCTATCACTGTATAATGTGCCCATATCATGCTCCTTACCCAATTCACCCATAAACATTTGTAACAAAATCATTTCTTTACTAGCCTCTGTAGCAGCAACATACTCTGCTTCTGTTGTTGAAAGGGCAACAACACTTTGGATTTTGAAACCAAACTGACAGTTGTACCACCTACAGTAAATACATATCCTATAGTGCTCCTTCTGTTATCTCTGTCAACCGCCATATCTACATCAACATATCCTTGTAGAGAAATGTTTGAACCACCAAAGCATAATGCTTGATTTGTGGTACCTTTCAAATACCTAAGAATCCATTTCACTACCATCCAATGTTCCTTTCGTCGATTTTTCATGTACCTGCTTATAACTCCCACTACATGTGCAATATCAGGCCTTGTGCAGACCATTGCATACATTAAGCTTCCAATTGTTGATGCATATGGAACTTTAGACATATAATCCATGTCTTCTTGGGCCTTTGGGCACATTTCCTTACTAAGTTTGAAATGGCTAGCAAAAGGTGTACTAACTGGTTTTTCATTGTGCATATTAAATATTTTCAACACCTTTTGTATGTACTCATTCTGAGACAATGTTAACTTGCGATTTTTCCTGTCTCTAGTGATTCTCATACCAAGGATTTGTTTTTTGCAGCTCCCAAATCCTTCATTGCAAATGAATTTGCCAATTTTCTTCTGAGCACATTTATTTCCTGCATGTTAGATCCTGCAACAAGCATGTCATCTACATACAATAACAATATAATATAGCTGCCATCATTTTGCTTTTTCAGATAAACACAATGATCAGAGTGACATCTAGTATAACCTTGTTCAGACATAAACTTGTCAAATTTAAGATACCACTACCTTGGAGCCTGTTTTAAGCCATACAAGCTCTTCTTCAACCTGCACACAAGTTTCTCCTTCCCTTTCACTTCATATCCTTGTGGCTGCTGCATATATATCTCTTCCTCCAAATGCCCATGGAGAAAGGTTGTCTTTACATCTAACTGCTCAAGATGCAAATCTTCAGCTGCTGCAAGACTCAAAATAGTTCTGATTGAAGTCATTTTAACAACAGGA
>APFE031009590.1:0-12797 GCA_000404065.3 Pinus taeda | reverse complement strand
TTCTTCCATGGCTACCTCCCACTTCTTCCTGCTTTCAACTTGCATTGCTTCTTCATAACATTCGGGTTCACCAGAATCAATCAACAATAAATAATATAATGAAGGAGAGTATCATTCAAGGGGTCTACTTATCCTGGTAGATCTTCTAACACCACTTTCAGGTGTTTGGGGTGCATGTTGCTCTTGTGGTGGTTGTTGTTGTTGTGGTTGTTGATTATTATTATTTTCAGGCACCTTTACTTTTTCAGTGATTTCATCAAGAACTGCATATTCCTTGTTTTCTTTTTCCTGTTTCTTTTCCTGTAACTGATTCTTATACAAGACCTTTTCATTGAATATTACATCTCTACTCCTAATGATTTTGTGATTTTCATAATCATATAAGCGATAACCAAAATCATTAACACCATATCCAATAAAGGTACATTTCTTTGACTTTGTCTCAAGCTTTGTTATATTTTCTTTATCAATATGGACAAAGGCCTCACAACCAAAAGGCTTTAAAAAAGAGTAGTTTACCTTTTTACCTATCCATGCTTCTTCTAGAACACCAACATCCAAGGAAATTGAAGGCCCTTTGTTTATTAGATAAACAGAAGTATCTACAACATCTACCCAAAACTGTAAAGGCAATCCTGCATGCAATTGCGCTCCATGATTGTTCTGTTCATCCTTTCTAACACACCATTTTCTTGTGGTGTTCTTGGAACTTTCTTCTCTCTGCGAATTCCATGCTCTGAATAGTACCTATCAAACTCTTTGCTGCAATATTCAACTCCATTGTCTGATCTAAGACACTTCAATTTCTTTCCTGTCTCAATCTCAACCAAAGCTTTCCATTTCTTAAAGTATCAAATACATTTATTCTTAATACAGTAAATCCAAGTTTTTCTAGTTGCATCATCAATAAAAGTAACATAATAATGAGAGCCACCGAGAGATGATACCTGAGCAGGTCCCCATACATCTACATGTACAAGCTCTAATTTTTCTCTCTTCCTTTCTTTCCCAACATTCAGAAATCTAACTCTCTTCTGCTTTCCATCAATGAAATTCCCACAAAAGTCCAAATCAACATTTTTCAAACCCAGCAACAAATTCCTTGAGTGAAGAATCTTCATCCCCTTTTCACTCATGTGTCTGAGCCTATGATGCAATAATGTTGCATCTGCTCCTTTGGAAGTTAAAGCATTAACAGAGTTAGAAATACCATTGCATAAATACAATGTACCAACCTTTTCACCATTTGCTATTACCAGGGCTCCTTTGGTGACCTTCCCAGCTTTATCTGTGAAATTTGTCACGCAACCTTCATCGCCTACCTGCCCTGTTGAAATAAGATTTTTCTTTAGATCTAGAACATGCCTTACCTCCTTTAGTAGCCATTGGTTTCTAGTCTGCTGTTTTACAAGAACCTTACACATTCCAACAATTTTACAGGGTTTATCATCACCCAAACGAACTTGTCCAAAATCTCCTTGAACATAGTCATGAAAGTATTTCTTATCAGGTGAGGCATCGAATGAGGCCCCTGAATCTACCACCTAGGAATCAGTAATATTTTCGAAAGAAGGAATCAAAGCATCTTGTAACACCTCACCTGTCACATTTGCTTCATGATAGTTTTCTTGTTGTGAATCTCCTTCTTTTTCCTTCCGAGATCTACAGTCTTTCTTTAGGTGTCGTTTCTTTCGACATTTCCAGCACACTATCCCTGATCTGGACTTGGATATGCCTTTCCTTGATTTACTGTGATATCCTGAGATCTTTCCTGTTTCCATTTTTCTTCCCCTAGACTCTGCACTGAAAGCATTACCAGATGTCTCACCGGAGTTTTTCCATCACATTTCCTCACTAAGGATAGCATCGACAACATCATCAAACTTTAAAGTACTTGATCTAGACACAGAGTTACTAATGGCCATTTCTAAACCATTCCAACTTTCTGGTAATGAGCACAAGAATAACAGAGCTCTAACTTCATCATAAAAGTTTACCCCTACAGAACATAGCTGACTTGTAATAGTATTAAAATCATTTAAATGATCTGAAACAGATCCACCTTCCGACATCTTCATATTAGATAATCGTTTCATAATAAATACCTTGTTTGAGGCCTAGGGTTTTTCACATAGTTTCTCCAACCCCTTAATCAAACCCTTTTTCATTGTTTCCTTCGAAATGTTGAAGGCGACCGACGCTACGAGGCACAACCGTATTGTTTCAAGTGCCTTTCTATCGAGAAGGTTCCATTCTTCATCTTTCATACGCATCGGCATCTTTGCTTTTCCACCCAATGGTAGGTACAGATCTTTCTGATACAGATAATATTCCATCTGCATCTTCCACAGTGAGAAGTTTTGGCCATTAAATTTCTTGACCCTAAACTTACCATCTTCCGCCATTGCTCCCACTCAAACAAGGAACCCTTCTTTCCTGCGAATTTATCAGCCAAATAGACCTTTGGCTTTGATACCAGTTGTTAGAAAATTATATATTACGGAGCAATGGATCACATAAACTCTTTTAGATATATGAACACAGAAAACGCATAAAACAAGAGAGACATAGATATACGTGGTTCACCCAGTTTGGGCTACGTCCACCTCAAACATCCAGTCCTTCCTTTCTATTATCCATCAAAATGAAAAGACACAACCTACAGAATATCTGCTGTAATATCTTCTGCTTTCTCTCACATTCACACCTCTCTGTTTCTTGCTCACATATATTACACAGACTCAATACAATGCCCTGATATGAAGAGAGGGGTTACCTTCTAGGACAAAAAACCCTAAACTGAACATAATTTCTACTGTCAGATCATCCGCTTAATGAATGGCCCATATTGACTAGAAATTACTATACTTTTACAAGGAAATTTTCCATCTGTTTTTAGCTTCAAGGGCGCTTCCCCCGAGCCCCCGCCGGGGGACCGCTGGCCCCGCCCCCCCCCCGCGTGGAGGGTCTAAAACTTCCTGGGGTATACATCCAGCTGAACAAATAACTTTGAACAATCATGCTCCACACATAACAATTATATAATGGAGTTTAGATTGTGACATTATGGATCCCTTTCCATGTGGATAAATAGAGAGGTGAGATGAGTCAATTGATCCAGCCATTGTGCAACACACATAGCTAACAAGAGCTCGTTCGAGGAGAGACATAACTCTGTCTTAGCCGAAACAAGAAGAGGATTGAAAAACGTGGTCAAGGAGGTATGTTTCAGGGGCCATCTTAGAGGACCACATTTTTGGAAGGGAGGCTGAGGTACCTCCTTACAGGGCAGAGGCAGAAGAAGGTTGTTCTAGCACTATTTTAGGTGAATGAAGTGTTGCAGGAGGCTGACGAGAATGGTTTGAAGGTTGAGCTTATTGTATATGCCTATGAATTTTTTTTAGGGTTAAACAAAGGTAAGATGACGCTGTTTTCGAGGGTTGTTAGGGAGCCAAAACAAAATGAGGTAGGCCATAGACCTAGCCTCTCCAAAATAGGGTAACGTGGCGGAGTTTAGGGTTGTCACTTGCCCAGAACAACAACCCATGAGGACGCCACCTCACCTTGCCTAAGTCACAACAAAGGTAGGTTGTTAGATTGGTTTTTCAAGGGTTTCTGCAGCACGAAATTGCCATAAACAGGGACATCAGTACAACAATATTGAAACACTATTTAGATGTGTGTTAGATCCTATTTTAAGGATCAATCTTGGATCGTTTATAGGGCAGCCTGTGGAGGTCAAAGAGGAGTGGAAAACCTCATGGTTAGATTCCCTAAACCAATGAAAATTTCCTTAGTGATTGGGAAGCAACTTTGATCAGTTTGATGGGTAGTTGTAAGAGACCTTAGGAGCTGTTTGGACGAGCCAATGTGGACTGTTGGGAAGTCAACCAAGTAGCCAAGGTGATTGCATGCACTTTAGATGAGAGGAAAGAAGACAACAATAAGGAGAGTTCTAGTTGGTCCATTGGTTGATGAGTTGATGGTGTCCTAGGTGAGGACATATTGATCTCCCCATATTTGTGCAATAGCTCCTCTATTGCAGAAGAAAAGGGTGGATTGGTTGAGTTTATGGGCAGCCATGTGTAAGGGTCTCCCAAGTGTGGGGATTCCCTAACTAGGTGCAAATGCTACAATGTTGACTTGTTATCTCATGGACTATTGGAGGGCAATGTGAGAAAAGATAGAGTGTGGATGAGATTGGGCACTTATTGTTTGTTGGAGGATAGCGTGATAATGTCCAAGTTAGAGCAAAGAGAAAATTTTTTTGGACAAGGCTAGGTGCGCGAGAGGTAGTTGTTGAGATAGAGGGTTGATGAACGGGAGAAATAAGGTTCTGGAGCCTATGACTTGTGTGTGGAGAAGGACTTCTACAAAAAATGATGGATAGTCCTCCTAGCTTGTGTTCATTGTGGGAGATAGACATCTTGCAATCATACGTGGCAGCCCTTTGTGCCCTATTTTGGTCTTCATCAGAGCAGCACGGGAAGACCATAATGGGTTGGAGTCCCTGAGTAGGTTAGGAGCAGTAGCGGGAAGTTGAGATTTTTTCAAAAGTGGAGTTGTGAGCAACTTGACAGGAGTCTCGATGTGTTGTGGCCTTGATGGAGGAAGGCACAAATAGAGGGCAGATTTGATAGCCGAGATTCAATGGTGAGATGGACTTGGAGCATTGATAGAGGGAGAAGCTGAAAATCAGAAGCCGCACGATGACTAGGTATATGGTACGATCGAGAGGAGCTAAGAGAGCGTGGTACAATCAGATGGTCAAAGTATCTTTTCGAGGGTAGATTGATTGTCGATGGAATAACACTAAGGCCTAGTTTTGTATCCTGTACTACTATATGTATGACGACCATTATCCCCAGTATGGGAGCCCTAGACTATTGTATTATATGTTTTTAATATAACTAAGTTGGGTTGAAAAGTGTAAAAAGCTCTATATATTATGTGCATGTGTGACTTATTGTCATTTCTGTTCTATTGTGAAAACTAGTATCATTGAGATACATGGTTTGGTATCATAAGATATTTTAAGATTATTTGTTAGACCCAAGATCGTGGAAATTCAACATGGTATCATAGCATATATGTGTTACTTTGAGGGACGGTGAATCAAAGTGTGCACAATGAAGCAACTCAGAGGGATTTGTGGGTGTCTAAATGTATGGGACAACCTAAATTCCGAACTCATTATAAGACTGGAGGTTTTAGCCCTATATAGAAATTTCCTGCATACAAATTCTAAACCAGAAAATAAACAATGGTGAGAGCATAAAACATAAAACACATATACACAAAGATTTTCTCCTGGCTCCAAAACCCACGACTATCAAATTGATTTTTCATTATATTCCTTTCAATGTTACAACACATATATACACATGCCGAAGCATTCGTAAACCCCATTCCATTAACCATGTATTAGAACATAACCATAGTTCCCTTGACCGGATCTACAAAATGCCAAGGACAGAAAACCATCATGCCCAAACCATGTGCAAAACCCATGAAAAAACCATAGGCAGGTCTGCCCACCTAATATACTCTCCAAAAAATAAATTCCCAGGGTGTTATTTCCCCCCTCTGTGACCTCCCAATTATACCCCACGTAATGAAGGGGGTGTTGTTTCCCCCCCTCTAACCCACTTCTTCGCACGTGAGGCTAGTCATGGAAAGAATATAACACACACCAAACATTCTCCCACTTCTTGCTTTCTTTTCACAAAGGGGGTCATAAGAGAGCTTACTCATTGGTCTAGTCTTGCAATTCCCATTGCTTCTCTACGTGGAGAAAACTTCCCAGTGATCATAGACTTCACCAATGCATCTGCAACATTCTTCAAAGTGTTTATCTTTACCAGCAACACCTCTTCGTCCTCAATCATATCCCTCACAAAGTGATACTGAACATCAATGTGCTTTTGTCTTTCAATGATAACTAGGGTTATTTGCCAAGAAATTTTCACTTTGGCTGTTACATTCTATCCTTATAGCTTGTTGTACTAACCCCATGCTTGAATACAATCTCTCGAACCTAAATGCTTCCCTACTTGCATGAGTGGATTCCATGTATTCTTCCTCTGTAGTTGAAAGTGCCACTACAAAATGTCTCTTTCTCATCCAACTGAATGCACCTTCAAATAGGCTAAACACATACACACTGGCAGATCTTCTTCCATCCATATCTCTAGCCTAGTAAGGATCAATAAAGCCATGGTTGTCCAAAACTCTATCTAATCTTGGTCTTCCTTGGTAGCGCAAACCATAATCACTAGTTCCACGCAAATACCTGAAAAACCCACTTCACTGTCTAGGGTTATTTGCCAAGAAATTTTCACTTTGGCTGTTACATTCTATCCTTATAGCTTGTTGTACTAACCCCATGCTTGAATACAATCTCTCAAACCTAAATGCTTCCCTACTTGCATGAATGGATTCCATGTATTCTTCCTCTGTAGTTGAAAGTGCCACTACAAATGTCTCTTTCTCATCCAGCTGAATGCACCTTCAAATTGGTTAAACACATACACACTGGCATATCTTCTTCCATCCATATCTCTAGCCTAGTATGGATCAATAAAGCCATGGTTGTCCAAAACTCTATCCAATCTTGGTCTTCCTTGGTAGCACAAACCATAATCACTAGTTCCACGCAAATACCCGAAAAACCCACTTCACTGTTGTGAAATTCTCCTTCCCTAGTTTTGACATAAACATGATCAATACTCCCATTGCATGTTCAATTTCTGTTTTAGCACAAACCATTGCATACAACAGGCTATTGACTCCACTTGCGTATGGAAGACGAGGCATTTCCTCATCCTCTTCTTGTGTATTGGGATAATGTTGTGTAGACAAATTTACACCTACGGCTATAGGAACCTTGACCAATTTATTATCCTGCATGTTAAACCTCTACAGTATTGTCTCAACATAATTCCTTTGGTTTAACTAGAGTTTCCTCTTTGCCCGATCATGTTTAATTTCCATGCTGAAAATATAATTTGCAACACCATGATCCTTCATGCCGAATTTGGAGGACAATTGGGTCTTCAAATCATGGATAATTTCTTTGTCATTTCTAATCAGCAACATACCATCCACATACAAGACTAGATAAATCACACGATGACCAATTAATTTAAAATACACATAGTGATATTCTTTGCTTCTGGCGAAGCCAAGTTCCTGTATAAATGTATCAAAATTCTAATACCACATCCTTGGCAATTGTTTTAACCCATACAGGGAATTTTTTAACCTTCATTAAAATCCTTTAGATCACTTCATGTAGATCCTTCCTTCCAGATGCCTATGAAGAAATGTTGTTTTCACATCCTTCTGTTCTACCTCAAAATCAAAAGAAACAACAACAGATAAAAGTAATCTAATAGAAGCTACCTTGGCAATAGGAGAAAAAATATCACCAAAATCAATTCCTGGCACCTGGGAATAACCTTTTGCTAGCAACCAAATTTTGTATTGCTCCACCTTACCTTCTTCATTCATCTTCACCTAAAACACTCATTTTCTTCCAATGGCTTTCCTTCCAACCGGTAACTCCACCAGATCCCAAGCCTCATTTTTGTCCAAATATGTCATTTCATCAACCATGGCCTCTTTCTAGAGTTTTCTATCCTTTGAATCTATTACCTCACTGATAGTTTTAGGATCATCATCAGTAATAGATAAAGAAAAATTTGAATAGAAATCAGATGGACTATACCTTTCTGGTTTCCTTCTTTCTCGAACTGATCTTCTCACATATGAAGTTTGTGGCTCTTCATGTTTTGGTTCCTCTTCTGCCGTAGAGTTTGATTCTTCCTCCTTTAGCTCAAACTCTATCGTTTCAGGTTCCTTTGGTAGGACTTCAAGTTTAATAGCATATTTCACCTCTTTAAACACCACATCTCAGTAGTACACAACGTTCAAACAATGTTCCTTTTTTATGGGTTCCAAAGCTGATAACCTTTTAAACCATCAGTATACTCAATAAAGATGCACCTTTCAGATTTACTATCCAACATTTTTCTTTTCTCCTTTGGAACATGCACATATGCATCGCAGCCAAATACCCTCAGATGTGAAAGAGAGGGTTTCTTACTAGTCCATATCTCATGTGGATTCTTATCCTCCAATGGTGATGAAGGTGATTTTTTGACCAAGTAACATGCAGTCGCCAGTGTATCTGCTCCAAATTACTGTCCTAAACTGACACCACTGAGAATGTTTCTTTCTTATTCCATCAATGTCCTATTCATTTTTTCTACAACTCTGTTTTGCTGAGGTGTGTATAGAGTAGTATTATGTCGTGCTATACAACAATTCTTACAGAACTCTTCAAATTCATTCTTGCAAAACTCTCCACCATTATCTATCCTCAACAATTTTATCTTCTTAATTGTCTATTTTTCCATGAGAGCCTTAACATCTTTTAACTTGTCAATGACTTCACATTTCTTCCTGAGAAAATATATCCATGCATTCATTGAGAAGTCATGTGTAAATCATACATAGTGCACATAATTACCTAGTGAAAGAACTAACACAGGTCCAAACACATCATTATTCACAAGCTCTAATAGCCCCTTCACCCTCTTAGCACTAGAGGGGAAACTCACCCAATTTTGCTTCCCATATACACAATGTTCACAAAAATAAAAATCTAGAGCGAAATTGGATATAAGTTCTATCATACCATTACCATGTAGTATTTCAAGGTCATTCTCTAAAATATGTCTAAGCCTTTGTTTCCATAGCATGGTATTTTCTCCATAGATCGCTAGATTTTTGCTCCACTTTCAAGAACCACAAAACTGTTTCACCCATCAATAAAAGTGCTACCCAAAAGCTTGTACAATGTTCCAATCCGAACTCCCTGCATCAATACCATTTCTCCCTGAACCATCTTGTAGGTACATTTCTCAAACATTATTTTTACACCTGCATCATCCATCTTAATTGCATAAATCAGGTTTCTTGTCAATGTAGGAATATGGAGAGCACCTGGAATTTTTTTAGTCTTTCCACCTTGTAGTTTTAGCTTGAATTTTATGTGTTTGATGATTCTATCTTTCCTTTCATCCCTTAATAATAGATCACCTCCATCATATATCTCATACTCATAGAACCACCCACTATGGGGTGTGAAGTGAAAGGATGTAACTGAGTCAATCAAGCATGCCTCATGATCTACATGTGTATTTGAAGAAGAAGCCAGGTATGCATACCCACCTTCATATGAGTTGGTCTTCACCTATGTGGAAGGAGCGTCATTAGATCCATTTTCTTTCTCAGGAGATTTAGTTCTACAATCATTTTTTAAGTTCCCTTCCATTCCGTATTTCCGGTACACCTTTACAACTTTTCTAGAGATTTAGATCTCCCACTCGAGGACTTATTTTTGTTTCTGTTTTGGGGTCATCCTTGTACAAAAAAGGCATCTCCATAATGTCCATCCATATGTTTCTGATTCATCTCCTTTGAAAACAAGGATGAGACTATTTCATCGCACTTCAAAGTAGTTGTATTCCTACCTATTGCACAACCAAACTATCCTACGAATCTAGTAGAGAACACAAAAAAACCGATACACTTATCTTCATATAAAATTTTAACATGAATAGATAACAACTTACTTACCACTGTATTAAATGCGTTTAGATGCTTTGTCACCGAGTCTTCATCCTTCATCCTCAAGTTATACAACTTTTTCCGTAGGAACAATTTGTTCACCAGAGACTTAGATTGGTACAAAGTCCCTAACTTGTCCCACAAGTACTTCATCGTATCTTCCCCCGATACATTCAATAATATTGGTTCTATGATACACAACCATATTATGCTATTTTCCTTTTGATCCAACTTTCCCCAGTCTTCATCTGACATTTTCGATGGTTTAGTACATAGATCTACCACGATCCACTAATCTTTATCCATGGAAGATCTTTCATCTTGAGTTTCCAAAACTCAAAATTCTAAACATTAAATTTCTCGGTCTCTATCTTTCCCCTTCTCGCTACATTCATTCACTGCAAGAATCGATCCCATAGATCTCCCACTGAAAAGGGTATACCATAGGCCCAAGTAAAACCCCTTAGCAGCAAAGATGCCCCCTTGAAGTTAAAACAAATCTAATACCAAATATAGGTTTTACCCTTGTATAGAAATCAATTACATACAAATTCTAAAAATATAAAATAAACAATGGCCAAAGCATAAAACGTAAAACAAATATACAGAGAGATTTTCCCCTAGATTCCAAAATCGGGACTACGATATTTATTTTTCATTATATTAATTTGAATTTTATAGCATATATATATATATACATGTCAAAACATTCATAAACCCCAATCTATTTACCATGGATTAGAAGATAGTCATAGTTCCCTTGACTGGATCTACAAAATACCATGGAAAAAATTCTATCATGCCCAAAACCATGTGTGAAACCCATGAAAAAAAACATAGGTAGTTCCACCCGCCTACTATATGGTCCAAGAAATATAAAACACGCCAAACAAACAGAATGACGATTCTTATTACTATGGAAAACCTTTTCGTCAATCTAAGTGTTAGCACTTGGAATTCACCTAGGCTGAGATAGACAAACTCTCAAGGCTACATCAAACCATTTCACCTCGTAGCTAGCCCTACGAGGTATGAGAAGGCTCTCTCGGGTTAGATTCGGTAGGTCTTTCAATATGATAAGCTGACCAATTAGGAATAAAGATTTTAGGCTAGTAAATTGATAAGGGGGTTGATTTAAAGATTTTTGGTTTTTTGGTGGAAATTGGAGGGAATGCAATTCAGGGTGCGGGGATTGAGCACAATTTTTGCAGGGGGATCTTTGGGGCAAGGTAGGAGTGAGCGCTGATGCCTTAATCTGAGATGGATGATCAGGGATGATAGAGAAGGAGCTAAAGAGGGCAAACAACCATTTGAATCCTCTCTAGATAGTAGAAAACATAAATTTTGAAACAAACTAAAAAGCTGAGCATGTCAAAGCATGAATTCAAACTTTACCACTTCATCTGTCCAAATAGAAGCAAAAGAGAGATGTGGAATACATAAACAGACCAAGAACATGTATAGAACACACCATCAACACTACAATCCACAAGAATCCACAAGGATGTCTGCAAAACCCTGGCCTTCCTCTTCTTTTAATTGCAAAGATAGATGTACAATATAGAATAAAGCTTTCTCCCACAAGAGTCCAACCTTCCAACCTCTCAAAATGACTAAGAAAACACATAATATAGGCAAGCTAACCTCTTCCCTTGCCTCTAGGGGTCGAGGTCATCCTTCTAGGAGCAGTTTGAACTAATTCCAAACTAAGCACTAGATAATAGGCAGTTCAACAACTTGCCTCTATTACTTAGCTAACTGATTCATGCATTAATTATTCACTTTTTACATCAAGGAAGCTTCTAGAAGAGTAAATAGAGGTAAAATCTATCAAAGTGCCATGAAAATATTACATTTATCCATCATCTACAAGTAAAAGTAATCAGCCATAGTCAAAACAGTGTTTTTTGACTAAAAAAGTCAATTTCGGCAAAGTTAGCTCTCACATCCGTGCCCCCTGGCTCTCACGTCCGTGCACAGTTGCAGCAACTTTTGAGTGGGTTCCACTGGTCCAAATCAGGTGCAAGATGGCTCATTGGAAAGCTTGGTCTGTCTACTTTCCGTCCCAAGTGGAATTTCTGAATTTGGAGTTGTTTTGGCCCCTTAAAAGCCATTTCTCCCAAGGTCACTTTCTGCAACTCAAAAAGTGGGCAGAAAGTCATTTTTTGGATGTATTTTGAGCTTTTGGAGGCTCAAATCTCAAAATCCAGCTTCTCCCGCGTATTGGTAATTTTTCTCTTTGCATGCCCTTTCCAAAAATGCCAAGTTTTCATAATTCCGAGCAGTCCTTCAAAACATCCGCGCTCGGGACGCGAACATGACACGGGAAAAACTTGTAATTTTACCAAAAATTGGCTAAATGGTCCAAAATTTTCAAAATTTTCAGATTTTGATGCTAGATCAATGCTGATCAGTACCATGATGAATGAAGGATGCTTTAGCCAAGATGGAGAGTGGATTTGTCCTTTTCTTCTTCTTCCGGGCCTCTGGCAGCTTTTGTTGTAGGATTTTGTTTCTAGCCTTACAAACATGCAATCTTGCCCAATAGTGTGTCTTCATGTTGCGTAACAGCTCTTTGTCACGATTTGCCTTTTCCAATAATCTCTCCAAATGTGAATTTACACAAATGAGCATGGACTCCCGATCAACACGCAATAGGTCACCAGGCCTCCTGCGGTTCAAAGTTCGATCACTGCGGATCCTCCATAGCTCATCAAGCTCCTTTTCATCTTCTAATTGTTTGGTGCGCTGTTATAGATAAGTGTTGGTCCATTGGGCCATTTGGAGCTTCTGCTGCAACACGAGGTTCTCCTCCTCTTTCTGCCTGATAATCTCATAAAGATTTGAAGGGGAAGAGCAGGCGTCATGATCAATGAAATCATCATGTGCCTCGTGAACTGCCTGATCCTCAATCATGGGCTGCTTGCCCTCTCGTACTGCCTGTGCCGATGAAGAAAGCGAGGCCCCTTCCACCTGGTGTGGAGATAACACTCGCTGCTCTGAAGATGATGACAAGACCCCTTCCACCTGCTGTGGAGAAAGTACTCATCGAGCTGCTGCAAATAAGGTCCTATGACCTCTCTGATATGTGACCCGAGGAGAAAAAGCCATGTGTCTAGGAATGCTGGTCTCGGGCTGATGTGATGGTCCTCCCTCCTCGT
>APFE031009588.1:9916-41979 GCA_000404065.3 Pinus taeda | reverse complement strand
ATATAGATATAGATATACATGCAAGTGTGCCGATGAAATAATTACAAAGAAAATACTCATGTATACCAATAATGATGCATACTTTGCAGTGAAACAAAAGTTAGAGTTTTCTTACTTTCATTGTTTCAATCCTATGGACTTGTTTCTTTTTTCTTACCATTTCAAAATCGATACACTATTATGTTTGTACATGCACTAATGTGATGCGGGTGGAACCAAATCTATATATTTTATATATTTCTTCTAACAGAAATGATATTTTTAATGATAAATGAGTATGATTGAGTATGATATCAAATAGTGGTGACCTCATCAACAAAAAATTTTGAAGTCATAGTATTTTCATGATAAATGAGAGAAAATATGATATGCAAGTGTCAACACAATTCAACAATATTGTCAACCATGAAACCCCAACCCACTACCTAAGTTGACAACAATTTTGTACTTAATTGAAACACATATCACATCATTATGTTCTCAATATATCGGTTAGAACTATTCCTCATAGATAGTGTAAAAGTTTCATACATATGTGGAATTGTGTTGATGGATTGTGTTATGTTATTGTACAAATATATAGATTCGGTGATCTCAAACGGATATATGAAGAGCATGAAAATATATGGACTTTTAGAAATATAATAGTAGAAAAGAAAATAAACAAAACAAATGGGAATCTATTTATATTAATAGAAGGACAATAGTATCAGGAAATATTGACAAAATGAATTTATAAATAGGTCTCACCCAGAGACCATGTACAAAAGGTGTTGGAATTATCACTAAAGTGTTGTCCTTGATGGAAACCTACCTGATGAAGATGTCAACATGATGATAGCAGGATGATTATATAGGATGGTACAAATGTGACAAAGATAATGGATAAAGGAATATCAGTTCAGTCAGAGACAAGAGGAATGATAAAGGTGAAGTTTGGGAAAGTATACGCAGATCCTGTGAAGAAAGGTCACGTACATACGTTGGTATGGTGAATCAAAGTCGCTACATATTTCGCACCATGGTAATTGGAATACCATGGTTTTATACAATGGTACTGGCCCATAGTAATGAGTGCGACAACGGATATTTGATCTCGTCAAAGTATACCATCGACAATACAAAGGGGTTGGCCTAATGTATTGGCTAAGACTTATGCTATCTAAGGAGATGGAGATCAAGTGTTGGTGTGTGCAAGTTTTGTGTTATCTATGAATGATTTTATGTGAAACAGGTGTGCACCGAGTAAGGAAAAGACACAGATCTAAAAAATATGAATAATGGTTGTGAAGTATATTTTGTGGTTGCAGCGAAGGCATGATTTATTGATTACAAATTTGTATGTCAGTTTTTTGCAGAGAGGTTGCATACATACGTGAATCTTCTTCTACTGAGACGTGTATACATTCTGTGAAAGTTCCAAATTTGTAGACGTGTCAAACATGAGAAGCGTGTACATGTGGAGATGTGTTTTGTAAAAGGCGTGTATATCTACTAGGGTTTTTTAGTATGCACTGTTGATGTTGTTTGTCGGTGAAATCTCTCTTATGATAATATGTGTTTGACAATACTGGTGGGGTTGATTTGGTTATGGAATGGAATTTTTATTAGTGATGTATTGTTGTATGGTGATTTGTATTTGGTTTAGCAGTCTGTGATGGTTTCAGTATGTGATTCAGTGAGTGATTTAGTATGACAGTGATTCAGATTCAGTTATCAATATCTTGAGATTTGTACACATGTTTTCTTCAAGGGAGGCAAGTACATACGCTGGTATTATTCAAAATAGTAGCATATATCTTCAGACACAAGTTTGATCAGGGTATGTAGTGATGGGATCTAATTCCTGTGATGAAAAGAGTATGGTTGGTATACTGGTGAATGGTTGTGCACTGATATTATTTGTTATGAATTTAAAATGTAAATATAAGTCCTCTAAACAAAAAGGGTTTATGTTGCATGAGCACTTTTCAAAATGATGGTGAAAATCACTAACATTAAAAAAAAAAAAAATGTTCATATTTGATACATAAAGTGTCAAAAATAAGCCCTCTAAAGAAATGGGTTGATGATGCATCAACACTTTTCAAAATCAGCATGAAAATCACTAACATTTAAAAAAAATGTTACATAAAAAATTTAAGTGTCAAAAATATGCTCCAAAAAAAGGTGTATTTTGAATAACCACTTTTCAAAATTGGGTGATTTTTTGCTACCTCAAAAAAATGGGTAATCGTTAATTTTCTCATTTGAATGGTAACTATGTTTCTTCTTATAGAATGTCCAGATGATGAATTCCAAGACCTATGACCCTTAACAAAGAGCCCTCCAAGACAAAGTCAACTTCTCCGTTTGATGACCTTGAACCTCACAAAGTCAACCCAATTCAATGTTGCTTTAATTCTTCTAATTTCAACCTCACTTCATAATTTTGGTCATTGCAACAAATATGCAATCTTAAGCCCTTCTGTACTCACTATAATTTCACACATGTGACTATTTTGGGCAAGAATTTGAACATTTTTATCCTTCGCTTGGGGTGCTTCCACTTCCTTAGAAAATTTGATTCTTTCCTTAATTATTTGATTCCAAACTTCATCCTAACTTTGGCAGATTTGAAATATGATCTTACTACAACAATGAATAGCCCAAAACAGTCCTTCATAATTCAGCTTATTTTTCTCCTTTTAGTCCTCTTCTTCACTCACCTTCTAGGTATTTATTCTCTCTTCAACAAACTTCATCCATCTAATATATTTTGACCCTTAATTCATATGACCCTTACAATTAACCCCTAACACACTAGAACCTCAAACAAACTAACACCACAATTTAAAACTTGAGGCAATCACCCTGTAACACATTATAACCCTAAACCAACTAACCCCCCAATACACTATAACACCTAACCATTGTAACCCCAAACATAGTATACTCTTTTATGCATAATCAATAATGCATTAGAGGATATGAAAAACCCAATGAAAAAAAAGAAGCCAAGAAGAGTACATCAAATTAAATCCATGGATATTCATCAAAGCAAGTAGAGAGATGGCCTACAAAGATGGGCATTGTCAAATGGCAAGAATGACAAGGACATCGATAGTGAAACAACAGACAAGGAAAATGACCAACAAGAGAGTTGTCAACAAACGAGCATTTTATAATGTCACCTACAGGAGAGTCAATTGACAAAGAAAGAAATCAACAAAGAGACTAGCCACTGAGAGGCAGCCAACGAGAAGTTTTTCAAAAGAGGATTCTCTACAACAAAATTGAATCAACAAGGTGGCCATAAAACACGGAGTTATAAACTCTATAATGATCAACTATGGCATCGATAAGGAAGTGGTCACTTTTAGATCATAGATAAAGGCACAATCTAACTATTATATATTTTGTCTTTTTTGGCCAAAATCTTGTGATACAATTTGTTACGAAATTATGATTTTTAGTCAATTAAAACACATTTTTGAAGGCATAAATGTTTTCAATGCCTTGAAAAACCACTATGGAACTCGGATTGTGTATATTACACATCTAAAATTTAAGATTCAAACAAATCGTTGCAACCTTCACTAAAAATCTCCCTGAAAAAAAGGGCCAAAACATCTAATAGATATACTACACTGATAGAGTAATGGTCTATTAAGTAGAAACACTCTAAAGGAATTTTCAATAAAATAATAGTCTATGAGTGGAAGCAAATAATAAAAAAAAGGGAGGGACACCAAGAAGAAGTGGGAGATTAAGGATGCATGAAACACTACAATGTAACATGGAAATAATAGAATAAAGATATTAGAGGGCATAAGGAAGCTAGAGTTTAAAAAAAAATTCAAGATGAAGAGTGAAAAAAAAAAGATATAAAATTATAATATAACTACAACAATGGTAGGTAAAGGAAAAAGAATGATGGTGTGCCGTAGATTTGCCTACGCTTACCCTAGCCGCAACTTCGACCACGGTTAGCAGCAGTCACTGTAGCATTTGCTCCACATTCACAACCTGTCGTTCCTCGCTTGTCTGTCCATCTGTCGACGTTAATGGTTACCATGGAGGTTATGGAGCTCAATGCAATAGATTACTCGCTGGATCCCTACTCGGAGCAGGCTGTTTTTTGCAACCCTAACCCTAAAACGGCTCCCATTTCCTCTACTCCATCCAGCTTGATTCTGGTGTCGGTTGTCCCCCTCCCTGGGCATAAGGACTCCTCTCTTCGCATCAAGTCCCTCTCCATCAACTCGTCAGCTCTTGACTGCCCGTCGTTGTCTCTTGGCACCCTTAACCTACTAGCTCCCTATTCATCCCATTTGTTCGACCCTACGCCTCCTATGGAACTCTGCTTCTCTTGAAATCCATCCTCCTGCCTAGGCCCCGAACCTGATACAGTTGCACAGACTCAGAAAACCTCTGATCACCCTAGATCTGGCGAGAAAACATGGGACACTACTCCTCCATCTAGTTTCTTCGATACCCCAGTAATCTGAGTTAGGTCACAGAGACTCATCCAGCATCAAATATGCCCTCGAACCCTTTACAGGATCACCCTACTACGCCGAGAATAGGTAAGAAGAAAACAAATTTGTGCCAAGGCATCCGATAAGGATTACACCATCAAGTTCGGCGAATGACTCACCATGGGGGAAGTTGTTGATGAAGCAGGGAAAGTGCTGGTGGGTAGGGTTCATGGAAGAACATACATAGTGGAGCGATTAGGGCTATGGGTAAAAGAGATATGGGGACAGATCTTCATACAGCTCCTGAAGGTTCAGACACTGCCTTGTGGGTGGTTCGCGCTCCACTTCGCACTTGAAGAATACACGAACTTGGCTCTGGCTCGATACTGGCATATCGAAATGGCTCTGGTACTACTCAAAAGATGGAGCCCTCTTTTCGATCCGGAAAGAGAGCAGATAGAAGGTGGACCACTTTGGGTATGGTTACCAAGCTTACCCATCCAGTATTGGTCAAAATAAGTGTTCGTAGGGATCGGGAATACCCTTGGCACCTTCCTGGACTATGACAAATCCATTGTACATTCCAAAAATTGAACCCAGGCCCACATTTTGGTGCATCTGGACACCTGGGAAGGACTGGAAGAAAAAATTACACTGCAATGGTGAAATTTCACCAAGGTTCAGATCTTAGATTATGAGGGTGTGCCTTTTAGATGTTGAAGGTGCTACAAGGTTAGGCACCTGTTTAAGGAATGCCCTCTGGTCTCGAAACCCCCAGAAGCCGTTTTGGGGCAAGAAGTAGGCAATGAAAAGGGAACCCCGAACATCCCCAGGAAGCACTCCATGACCGCTCTAGCTCCATCTCGGAAGGCAACGCCGTCCAAGCCAGACCAGCACTCCTCAAGCAACCCTTTGGGCCCTCCATCTCCTCCTCTGACTCGAACCAGGGCAGCTCCAGAAGCATCTCGTTCATCGGGTATTCCTCTTCCCTCTTCCCCTATTATATCTTCTGTTTATGCATTATCTGCACATCATATGCATAATGCATCGAAATAGAATTGTTCCACCCCTCCTACATCCATTTCCTGTCCGGCACCGCCTCACCCATACAACCTGTGATCTAAACCTCTGTTATGAAACCAGCTCAAGAAAAGATAGAAAAGATAGATCAACGACTTAGAATTCAGCCTCTTCGAGGGGGCAACCTCCTTTACATTACATAAATGACAATTCTTGGATGATTCAAATGACAAAACCTCCTTTCTATATATAGGAGTCTAAGGAGTCACAATATAACCCAGCCGACCTAACAATAATAATATGAAGCCACAATAGTAACATTAGTGGGCTTATGAGAATGAAATGCCACGACCTAACAACCTCCCATTGGGGATACACACCAATCAATCTCTGGACTTGGACTGTCCCTCCCCACAACATCTATCAAACCTCTCCAGAGGCGCAAATTATACCTCTCCATGCAATTATTCGAGCAAGTGTTGAGGTGATCTCAGGAAAGCAAACCTCATTAGATTGGGTACTTAGAGCTAAGAAAACCCTCAACATGGTTCCCCCATGAAATGCCTATCACTTAACTGCAAGGGTTTGGCTAGCTCTCCCAAAAATCTAGCCCTTCACAGACTTTTTACTGTTGAGCCTGTTGATATTATCCTTCTTCAAGAAACCCTGGGGGAAGCTCACCACATCACTCGGGTTCTGCAAAGTATATGTCCAGCATGGGAATTCATTGCTCTAGATGTTGTAGGTCGATCTGGTGGTCTGGCCTTGGGATATAATCCTCGATCTATAAACCTTAAATCGGTTTGGGGAGGGAAGGGGTTCATTGGTATAGATTTTTTTCTCTGCGGAATTGGGCATGGAGCTCCGTGTCATGAATGTTTATGGGTCGTGTCAGGGACGACAGGCTTTCTGGAATCAACTTCTCAATCTCTCCTTGACCTCACTAGACAACTTCATCTTGGGAGGGGACCTCATTTTTTCCATTAGATACAGTGAGTCTTGGGGATCATCGACACAGATTGATCCACTCTCTGATATTATGGAAAATATTCTCGAACAATCTCACCACACAGATATCCCTATGAACATATCACTACCTACTTGGAGGAACAGAAGGTTTGGGGAGGCAGCCCTCACCAGAAGACTGGATCACTTCATCATCAAAAATCCATTGATTCAATGATTATCTTAGTACAGGCAGTGGGTTGGATCCGGAGGCATCTCTGACCACTCGCCTATCTACCAGGCAATATTTGGTTCCCCTATCAAGCCCAAAGCCCCATTCAAATTCAACTCATCCTGGCTATAGGATCCCTCATACAACAATCTGGTTACAATTACTGGTCACAAAACCCTCCCTCACTGGGATTCACTTGGGCCGAGGGTTTTTGTCAAAATATTCTTTAGCTCAAAAAGCTCACTATCAAGTGGGCAAAGGAAAAACATCAAAGGGATACCCATACCTTCTCCACTGTGGAATCAGCCTTGGCGGACCTTATGGATGACAACAACAGGGGTTTATTAAGCGCTGAAGCCAAATTAAACCTAATCGAGCTAGAAAATCAAAAAGCCAGAATTCTGAAGGAAAGAGAGGAAACCTGGAGACTCAAGAGTCGTGCAATCTGACTCAAGGATCCAATATTTTGCTAAGGGAAGGAAAGCCTCCAATATTATCTATCAAATGCCCACCCCAGATGGAGGTATTGTGAAAACCTTTAATCAGCTATCACAGTTGGGCATCTCACACTTCCAACAGCTATACAAGGAGCCTCTGGTTATAAACCTTGGTGAGATTATACAAGTAGCAAGGCATTTCCCAAGATTTGTTGGTCCGAAAGAGGAAGTTGAGATTACTTCCCCTATCACAAGAGATGAACTTGAAGGGACTTTAAAATGGTTTTAGAAAGATAAAAGCCATGGACCGGATGATTGGCCCATTGAATTCTATTTATCCTTTTTTGACCTCATCGGGAACGATATTCTCAATGTTGTTGAAGAGTGCAGGACCTCTGGAAGATTGTATGAGGCTATCAATGCCACTTTCATTGATCTCATTCCAAAATCTAATTCACCAGCATCCTTCAATGATTTCCACCCCATATCACTCTGCAATACCCTGTACAAAATCATTGCAAAGATCATAGCAAATCGACTTCGCCCCATACTCTCCCACCATATTTCCCCTGAGAAATTTTCCTTTCTCTGAAACAGGCAGATCCATGAGGCCATAGGTACAGCCCAGGAAGCCATTCGTTCTATTAAATCTAGGAATCTAGAAAGCATAATCCTCAAGATTGATCTTGCTAAGGCATTTGATCGGGTTAGTTGGCTCTTCATCAAGATGATCCTGATCCACTTAGGGTTCCCTTTAACATTCACAGACTGGATTATCTACTACATAACCTCATCTTCCTTTAGTGTACTAATTAATGGCTCGACATCCCATTTCTTTCATGCCAAATGTGGGCTTCGGCAGGGATGCCCACTGTCTCCTCTTTTGTTTCTATTAGTGATGGAAGGTCTTGGCAGGCTCATCAGCACCACTAAAAGGGAAGGAAGACTCAAAGGTCTGAAAATGAATGAACTCTGCCACCTCACACATCTGCTCTTCATAGATGATGTTATGATCTTCCTGGATGGCAGCATCAGGGATTCATCCTCCTTCCATGATATTCTAACCCTCTTTGAAAAAGCTACAGGTGTGGTTACAAAACAGTCAAAATCTATTATCTCTATCACATACCACCTCACAGGAGGATAGAGCATCCCACAAGTACTTTCATTATCAATCACACAACCTCTCGGATGGAATTAAATACTTGGGCTTTTGGATCAAACCCCACAGCTATCGGATTGCTAATTGGATCTCGTTAGTGATTAAAATTGAGAGGAGGTTGAAAGCCACAAATCAGTACTGGAAGCCACCCTGATATATTGGATGTCACTCACCTAGATCCCTTGGGGAATTCTCTGATGTATACAACAGTTATGATGTCAACATCTATGGAATGGCCAAAAGGAAGGTAAAACATTTGCATGGGTAAGATGGAATAAAATTGCTATGCCAAAAAAATGGGGGGTAGGGGGGTGGAGGTTAAAAGATCTGCTTATTTTTCCCCAAGCTCTTGTAGCCAAGATGAGCTAGTCCATTCTCACTGCACAAAATCTATGGACAACTGTGACATATCATAAATACATTTGGCCACAGCAAACATTGAACTGGGTATGTTTACAAAATTGGCCTTGTGGGGGCATATCCATAGTATGGAAAGCAATCCTACAAATGATGCCTTTCATCAGAGCAGGCTTGGCTTGGTGGATCAACAATGGAACATCTGTTTGTTTAGGCATCAATCCATGGATAGGTGGGGGGAACAGATATAAATTGCCTCCTAATTTCATACATTATCTCAATCACAGGAATATCACGACAATTGTGCAGATTGTTGATCATGATCACAGTACCATATTTAGACACAATGGAGACCAGCACATGATCTGGATATTCTTGTACAATGGAAACCTACCTAGGAATCATATCTAGTGGCGTTGTCTGAAGCACATGTGACTCTCAATCAGGACCCTGATGTTCTAGTATGGATCCCAGCTAAGCACAGGAAAGACACCCCAAAACTGGGGTATAACCATCTTCTATTGGACTGCAAGCCTACACTCACTAATGCATGGTAGCTATAGATATGGAGACTGAAAACTCCCCCTCAGACACACCTCTTCATGTGGAGTGTTTTAAGTAAAAAAACTCCCACGGGTGAAGCCCTTATGAGCAGATCTATACACGGCCCGATTTGGTGCGTTCTATGCAATCAAGCATCTGAAACAAACAAGCACCTGTTCTTGCTCTGCCCATCTGTCACTAATTTCTGGCAAGTTGCTACACAACAACTCTCTATGTAGAATGCATGGCAGGGATCTTCTATCCTCCAAGCATGGAACAATTGGATTACAGCACACCAGGGAGCAAAGGCACGTTGCCTACCTCTTATCACCTGCTAGACCTTATGGCTTACCCGGAACCGTATTATATTCAAGAACGAATCCGCCCGCTGACCACTACTCATTGCAAAGGTTGTGGTAGCCTATCATGACATCCCAGAAAAGGAAAAACTCCACATTGGCAAAATCTCGGTCCCTGGACAGATTGATAAATCGCAGTTGTGGGCTTTCCTCGATGGGGTTGCCCAGCCTCATGGTTTTGGAGGGGGTTTCTTGTTATACCACTCAGAACAGCATTGCTACAAAGTCAAATTGGGACTAGGGGAGGGAACAAACAATTTTTCCGAGCTTATCACTCTCAAACATTTGCTCCATTTTGCACTAGCTCATAACTGCATTACCATACAGATCTTTGGAGGCTCACAAATCATTATCAATTGGTTCAACAACAAAAATCATTGTCATGCTATTTCACTTCAAAATATTTTGGATGAAGTCTTCAATCTCAAAGTAGTGTTTAAAACGGCCTCTTGTCATCATATATACAGGGAATACAATGAAGATGCTGACGGACTTTCCAAGAAGGACTCGTTACTACCCCGAGGCATGTGGATAATCTCTAAACAGCGGGGAAAAAATTCTTATCAGTACCATCACAGGCCATATATAGACCTAGAGTACCATAGGGTGGAAAGCCCATAACTATATTTATTTTGCTAACATTTTATAGCTAAAACAACATGTGTATATACAAAATGGATGGCCTTGCCATTTCTTGTACAATGTCTTCGACCTACAGTTATCGCATGTGCCTTTGGCATCTACTACATGTAATTTTTCCCCATAAAGAAAGATTACGATTTTTCCTCGGGAAAAAATAATGATAGGTAAAGGACAAAGATAAATAACAAATTTTAAGATAAAGGAACTCTTTGCAAAACACATTATCCAATTTCACTTTCTTCCATGAATTTATTATAATTTGGAAATGAAAAAAGTCATCACTCTTCATCCTTTTAAAACATTTTTGAAACAATATCAAAATAATGTTTAGTCCCTGCCCTCAAGGTTGGCATGGACTATAGTAATCGGTTAGGCCTTTGATATTACTCCCTACATGAAAACAATTGATTTTCAATGACCAAAAATTTGTTTTAGACCAAAGTTCGATTGAACTTATATTAAAATTTTACTTTTAATCAAAGTTTATATTTTCCATATTTTATTAGTAACCAATTTTTTTGTTCATCATCTTATTTGGCCTCTTCCTAAGGTGAGAGGTGCACATTGGCATTATGATAAGAGCATATAACTTAATTACATTTTTTGGAAGTGAAGTAATCCTAACATTACTTCACTAACATTTAATGTTATTATTTTTTTTTCCATCCATTACTTGATGTTTATTATAAAAATTTCCACCTTGACATATTTATCTATGGGATTTGCGACATTTTCTACATGATACAACTCTAGTACCCTTCCACACCCTTCCATAGAGACCTCTCATCTTGGATTACATCTTGCAGATCTTCAAGTCCCTGCAATAATTCTCCCAGTGCTAGGTTCATCTTTGCGTCCTCTTCCAATTCCTCCAGTCGAATTCTGGACTTACGGATTCCCCAACAAATAAAGAAAATGTGTCTATCATTTTTCGACTTCAGACACTCAAGTAAACTCCAAATATTGGTTTTAGTGTTGCATTGCATTGTAAATATTTGGATAATGTCACCAAAACAATCTCTAAAGCTCTTGAAATGCTCAATTTTGCTTTGCATCTAAGAACAAAAAATTATATTTCTAACATTTATGCAGTCTCTAGTGCTATTTTACAATGCCAGTGAACTAAATGTAATTCTAACATTTCTATATAAACAAAGGGCAAGCACATACCAAGAATATGGGAACACACATACACCTATACTTAGCGGAAGAAGGGCAAGGCAGGCAGCAGAGCCCTCAGAACTTGTTGTCATTGTGATAATGACCCTACAAAATTTTTGCCTATGTTGATTTTGGAGCCTATGCTAACTGTGTTATGAATATAATTCATAACAATCAAATAAATAAATATTAATATTAATATTAAATAATTAAATATTAATTACTTTAAATAGTTGTTAAGTTAAGTGAAAAGGCATGTCTAAAAGACATGCCTACCCACGAAAGGTCACCTGCTGAGGTATAAAAGCAGGGCCTCATTGGCAACATTCAAAATAAATAATCTTATACATTTTTATATATTAATAAATTATTATTATTAAATACTTGTGTGTATTTTTACATTCAAGTCTTCAAGCTATCAGTCTTCGTGCTTTAGCCTAAGTTTTTATGCTACAGTGGTATCAGAGACATGGCACACGATATAATCATGTGGGCCTTTGAACGTAGTTCGTCGCACAATGTGCCATTACATTCACATCCTGATTACATAGAACAGTTTAGTATTCAAGAAGCATTTCAGCATTTAGAAAAATCATTTGTAGAAGTTAAAGCATGTCAAAAGGAAATCGATAATAAAGAAGAGAATAGTGACAATGAAGAAACAAAACAAGGTGAAGCAGAAGAAGAAAACTATCTTGAGAAACAAGAAGATGAACAACGTCATAATAATGAAGAAAACAATGACTATGATGATGATCGATGGGAATTGGTTTATAAATGGCCATGGGAATTGTGGGGTAAAAAAAAAAAAAAAATATCAGGCTTTCGAGAAATCCCACCGTACCATGCCATGGCTTGCCCTACCATTCTTAGATGCGATAAAAATCCCAAGCAAGCGTTTCAGGTGAAACATATTCCCAGCCTTGTTGTTCTAGATAGAGAGGGAAAAATTATAACCCCTTATGGCGTGGAGGTTTTTGAAGATTTCAGTGTCGAGGGCTATCTATTCACTGCAGAGAGAATTGATGAGGCGAGGGCCAAACTGAAGGCCTTCAGGGATGCACAAACTCTAGAGTCCCTTCTGGTGTCAGATGAACGAGACCTTGTCATTGGCTATGGAGAAAGAAAGGTTCCAGTAGCGAAACTTCTAGGGAAGACTATAGTGCTTTATTTCTCGGTCAACGGCCCTATTGACTGCTGTTATTCCACTTCACAGCTTTTGGAATTTTATGATGAGCTTCGGGGAAGAGGGGAAGCCATTGAGATTGTGTTCCTGTCAGATGATGAAAAGGAAATAGATTTTCAAAAGTATTATGAGAGGATGCCATGGCTGGCTTTGCCATTTGGTGATAAAACCAGTCGGCATCTCGAGCAGATTTTCGGTTGTAGAGACATTTCCTTGATTCTAATTAGTCCAGATGGAAAAACTTTGAGAGATGAAGCCCTAGCTCCTTTGTTCCACTCGCGTCAGCAAAAATTCTATCGGTTGTTCCCACGAAGTTGTAACATGGTGCTGAGGGATAAAATTAAAGGTGGTGCTAGAGCAGTTCAACCATTGGCAGAGTGGCAGGCCAACAATTTTCCATTGTCAAACCAAAATTGTCTTAGCATCGAGCGACACTATAAGGTGCTCAAATTTGAAGAGGGAGCTTCAATTGATCTCAGTGCGCGTAGTGACACCAGTCATGGAAGCGAAAGGGGAAGCAAAAAATTATCAAGTCATGATTCCTCCAAAAATTCAGCAGAACGTAAGGGCACAAGTAGGATCACCTCTCCACAGCCTTTTAGGCTACTCACAGAGAAAAGAGGCCAAGTGAAAGAGCAACAATTCATGAGAAAGCTACAATAGCAAATCGAGGAGGAGGTAAAGCCCAAAATGCCAATTGCAAAAAGGTTTCCCCTTACAACTGATGAACCAAAGTTACTGAGAAAGCCCCCAGTCAAAGAGAAAACCAAGCCATTGAATATAAAGCTTCACACAAAATCCAGAGCATCAGAAAGGGTTGAATTCGATCACTTTGTTGATGAAAAGCTTTCCCATCTCGAGCAACAAATGCAGGAAGAGTATGACTCAAGAAGCTAACTGAGGAAGAAGAATTTAAAATATTGAGAGAAGAGATGATTCCGCTCCACTCGCAAGCTGAAATCTTCCCACACCGTTCCTTTTTGTAGGCACCTCGATTCTCGACACCCACTGTTCCACATCGATCCCCTCTACTCAGTCACCCTCCGACCGTCGCAATTATTTCCACGTTCTCTTTGACCATGTTGTTAGACAAAATACTCAACCAACACCCTTTTCCTATGCTTTCGTCCATCTTCCTCTATTCTTAGCATTTCCACCACTTCCCGTTGCCTTACTACTTGCCAAAGGTCATAACCTCCCACAATTCCGTCTATGGGTTCGGGATCATAACTGCTGCAAAGTCGGCATATTCTGTGACAGTCTGTCGGGTTGTGTGTGCTACACCACCATCAAACAGGCAAACCATCAAACAACGTTCGGTTATCATCCTAGTCGGGGTTTGTCTACAAAGGTGGTCAGGGTTGTCAACGGACGGGTCATCAATTTGGAAACTATGTGGTGATTAGTGTTGGAATATAACAAAAGAGTTTTATATAATATATATAACTTATAGTTATATGATATATATAAATTATAATTACATACTCATATTTATAAATATATATATATATATAAATGATTCAAAAAAAAAAGAAAAAAAATCCAAGGAACTAGTACGATAAGCTACATGATGAATCGATGACCAGATTGTATACATCGAGACAACAGACACTAAGCAAAGACAATTGCCAACAATATAGCTTTGAGGACAAGGCTTCTGAAGGAAGGGGCTATGTTATGAATATAATTCAGAACAATTAAATAAACAAAATAAATATAAATATTAAATAATTAAATATTAATTAGGTTAAATAGTCATTAAGTTAATTGAAAAGGCATGTCTAAAAGACATGCCTACTCATGAAAGGTCACCTACTGAGGTATAAAAGCAGGGCCTCATTGTAACATTCAAATCATCTTATATCATCTTATAAATTTTATATATTAATAAATTATTATTATTAAATACCTATGTGTATTTTTACATTCAAGTCTTCATGCTTCAACCTAAGTTATTATGCTACAAACTGTCATTTCAAGCCCCCATGTGTCATCATGTGGTTTGGTTTGTTATTTGTGTTGTTTTTCCTAGTATCGCATCCTCCTAAGTAAATGTGTCTCAAGTGTCATAACTTAACCATTAGAAGCATTTGAATTAATAAATTATATGGTTAGATGAACTCATGGTTTGTCTTGAATTAGAAATTTTCCTTCTAACCATGCACACACTCAAAGAAGCACACAAAAGCAGAAAAAGAAAGAAAATCTCTCACAAAATAAAAATCTCACTTTGAGTTGAGGAAGGCTTGCACTTGAGGTGTGCGCACTCTTCATGCTTTGAGGTGTGCTCTAATAGGGTGCACTCTTTCACTCTTAGCAAGTTCGCCCTACCTAGGTGCACTCCTTCATGATGAAGACTTGTGCCATATCCAATTGCATTCATGATACAACTTGTTGCATGAGGGCGCACTCCTAGAAAATGGGAACCGCCTTAACTCCTTCTTAGTTGATCCTTTCATCTGAAGACAAGTAGAACTCATGCATGAGTTATTTTTACATGTTGATCTCTTTAAATAAACTCATCTAATCATTCCTTCATCATCATTTAGTTTAAGCACACAGCTGGAGAATCGTCAAGCCCTTCTTCAACCAATGCAGCAAGTAACTTTGCATGTTCAAATCTTTACTGCTTTTATCATTTCACTATCAAATCTTGCTTTTTTTGTTGTAATTTTTTTGTTTTGTAGTGTTTTAGCTATATCTTCATCTTACAAGTGTTCATTTAATATTGCACGTAAGAAACCCTTTCACGTTCCTGAAAATCTTAAATTTCCACCATGCATGCGAAAATAGTTTATATAGCCTTGAAGATCATTCCTCTCCTTATATTAGCATTGAATTCTCCTTTATGTGCTTTTTTTTGGGATCTTTTCAGGTAGAGCATACTGTCTGAGCTCAAAGCTCCTTCAGCCTCGAAAACTGCAGCTTGATCAACCCAATTTTCCTCCTAGGTGCATGTCTGCATCATGAAGGCACGAAGCTTTTCCCTTCAACACTTCAAAGTGCTAAAATGCATTGTCTTTCCCTTAGGGTGCATGGGTGCATCAGGAAGGCATGAAGCCTCCTCATTCATCCCTTCAACATGTGACAATGTGCCCTCCTTTGTCTTGAGTGCATAGGTGCACTTTGAAGACCCGAATCTCCCTTTTCCTCAACCTTTGTATGTTCAGAGTGCTATAGTGCACCCTCCTTGTCTCCCAAGGTGCATGGGCACATAGAGAAGACGTAAATCCATATTTTCTCATTCCTTCTACCCTTAGGGTGCAACAGTTGACCCTAGTTGATTTTTCCTCTTTCTTGAGCGCACTAGCACACAACAAAACCTCGCATAACCATGCATGTCCCTTTGTGCTTTGAAAGTGCACCCTCCTAGTTTGCATATGTATTTTTGCTTGCATGAAAGTTTTTTTTTTTTTTTTTGTCATTCATAATTTTTTATGATCTATCATCTGCAATGCCTCTTTGAACGTGATTTAAAATTATTGTTGTGTAGTTATTTGTTTAAGTTGATCTTGTCGTTATGAGTGTGATACCACAAACATGTGTCTGTGCTATATGTGTTAACACTTTGTCGTCATCTATTGGAGACATGTAACCGCGAAAAGCAGCCTCTAAAAAACTCTCAAGAGTAAGCATTGATGATCTTCTTGAAGTTTCTAAGCCCAATATTTCTATATTTTTGGACACTCGAGGTTTTCTTTACAAGACGACAAAGGTTACCTAGAGCCAGATATACAACACATTCATGCAGGAGACATTTCCAAGGGACTTAGAAGATTTGCATGCATATATAAACATTAAGAAGTCCAGAATACACAAGATCACGTGAAGATACTCAGTCATTCCATGCGCTGAAGTTATTGAATGGATAATTACACATATGGATGACTCACACCTTGTGCTATGCAGTGAAAATAACGAACATATCGCCACCTATTATGGTGAGGATATGCAAATATATTATAAGATGCTCAAGCCCAATGAATATGCAAATGATGTCTTTTACACAAGATGGGCTAACCTCAACACGATTGATGTTATCAAGAAATGGTGTCGAGAATCTACCAAGTTTCGCCATTTACCAATAGTTGTTTATCCGACAAAGATATTAAGAGACATATATCATTATTTGATATCTATGTATTGTTGGATGTTTGGGAACTTGAACGTTGAGGTGTTCCAAGAGAAATGGATATATACGCTCAATCCAGTGGTGAATCATGGTAAATATTTCAATTGGTATATTATCATATGAATTGCAGTGATAGATGGGGCAAGCGAAGGCATCTTTACAAGAAAATCAAGCTCCAAAGTTAGACATGTTTGCGTATCTCCTAGATGGAATCTATGCACGATATGAATTCTTGAAGTTGTATTGGAACTAGACTCCTAAAGAGAAGTTCCCAATTTATGTCCACTACAGGTTGTTATTAGAAAGAAGCTTCAGAGGAGAATATGATAGATTGGTTGAACACTTCTTTGCATCCATATTTCGCCTGATATTTGACATTGATCTGCCATGCATCACAGGTCAAGTGAAGGAGTCTCTTCAAGATATTGCAGATGGGTTCTCATATCCCAAGGGAACTTACATCAGATGCTTTGGATGTCAAACATCCCTTCATCTGATGCTGCAATATGTGACAAACAACGTGTTCACGTATGAGGTGACAAATCAGGTGGACAAGGGACTGTCAAGAACCCTTCACAAGAGGAAGAAATACCCTTGGCCCATATTTACATTAAGGATTGGATTATATGAATTAAAGAGTCATGAGACACTGCAGTAAAAATTGAAGAGTTGAACCGCCTACACTTTGCCACCAAATAATTCCATGCATATGATCCTAGGTGAATTCCCAAGCAGCATTGCGAAAGGATCGGGCATAATACAAGGTATTCATCAATATGCCGAACAGAGGATGAAAGTATAAATAACTGGTACAATTCCACCATGAAGACACATCTAGCCATGAACACCAATTCACCTCAGAATACACTGGCTCAGGACTTGCAGGAGCAGGATGAGGAGGAAACAACGCCTCAAGTAAAGAAGTTAGCTCCCAGGAAAAGAATCAGGTACTCATCAGGCAAGAGTAAGAGAAAATTGAAAATAAATCATTTAAATATAGGAACTACAAAACAGAACTAGAGAGGAAATAAGGAGAATAAAAGGAGAGCAGGAAGCAAGATGAGTTGCTTGAGAAACAACTAGTAGAAGAATAAGATAGGATATGGATAGAGGAAGAAAAGTAGAGGTAATCTCAAGAGGTGGAAGCGGTGCAGAGGCTAGAAGAAGAACAGTTGACTCATAAACTAGAGGAGGAGAAGTATGAGGAAAAAGATACCATCCATCCCATGGATGATGAGCCTGGTACTCCAAGAGAACAACCACTCACAGGAGGCCATGTTCCATTTGGAGAGATGGGGATTACACCTCTACCATCAAATAGAGTCACAGATGTTTGTAGTGTAACATTTGATCAGATAAAGAAGGGGATCATACATAAAAGGCATAGGTACGTTCCCAATGATCCTCGAAACCCAGTTTCAGTGGAAACAGAAAAGGTGATCACCTCCAACACTAGAATAAATCCAAGGGAAATTATGGAATAAAATGTTTCATTCACTACAGTAGCACAAGATAACTCAGAGTATTTTCTAAATGAGAATTTCAGGATGCGAAGAGAACTTGTTGTGATGAAGCAACGAGTAGAGCATCTTGTAGCGGAGAGCCAGTGGATGTTATCACAGAATTCCAATACCTCACAAACAGCCATGATAAATGAAATGGGGACAATGGAAGATTCCATGGCACAACAATATGATGAAATGATACTTATACAATAGGTCATGGACCCTATCATTGGCATTCATAAGAATGCACAGGAAGTGGTGAAACTCTTGAAGGTAGAAAACAGAGCACTTGGTCAGATGCAAGAGTTGCTTGCAAAATATCCAGATGCACCACGGAATTTGGAAAATAAAAACAAGGTCTCTGCCAAGATAGATAGAGTTCAGTTGAGACTCCACCTATATAATTATTCTCATCTTGGAGCACAATTGGTAAATATTATGGCTGCATACAACCGGCTATATAATGAGTTTGAGTCTCTAAAAAAAATGCACAATATTCCTTCCATCGGAACCCTTGAAGTAAACGGAGGTAGGGAGGTCATCTTTCAAGAGATCATGGATTATATTGAACAAATCAGTTAAGCAACTAAATATGAAGGTTTGGAGGTCAACAAGAACATTATTCAACAGTATTCCTTTTGCACCAGACAAAGTACACATGAAACTTTCATGGATGTGGAATAATGTACAGTCAAGCTCCAAGAACATATTATCAGAAGCATTGGAGGCGAAGATGCACTACAAATGGGACTTTCCAAATCGAATTGAAGACATAAAAGGAGTTCAAAGCATGGCACACTTATATCACAAATGAACTCCATGAAGAAGAACATGATCTATCCATTTGATGAGTTTTGTCTTTTAGCAGTTTTGTCTTATTAGGCCACCGTCTCATGTGTAAATTGTCTTATGTAATAAATGTTACATAATAAATTCCAGGGGACACAAATGGAATATGAATGGACACATATTGGAATGTAATGAGTCATATTATAATATGAATAGTCATAGAATTCAAATATTCATAAGAATCTCAAGGGTCATTGTATTTGTTATAGAAAGCTCCTCATAACTCAAGCAAGTGGGCCTTTTTTGGGGAAGCTTAACCTTGGCTTCTTGTACTACATAGGAGATATATTCTTCTTTGGAGAAGCAAGTTGTGGCTTTATGTTCCACCATTGGATATAGTGATTCACTCCTGTAATAGTGTACTTGGAATCTCTCACTTATTATCAGAAGCTCAATAAGACGACAATCCTTCATACATGTATCGTGTATATAGTTGGACTATTATGGTTATATGTACAGTATATGTTACTTTATTCACATGCTAGGTTAATGAACTATTTTTTTACTTAGTTATGGTTGTTATTAAATGGATATTGTTATGCTTTAAGTATTGTTTTTTATCATGTGGACTAATATGCAGGTACTTAACAAGTCTCTCTTTTATTCTCGGCTCCCCCTTTAGGATAGTACTATTACTTTTCTGTGGCTTTTTTTCCCTCACCATCCATGGAAGTTTCCCTCATACACCTTACATTGAACATCTCACAAATCTCACATTCTTGTGGGCCCAAAGACGCATTGTATTTGTTGAAGAAAGTGTAACTAGGTTCGGTCTTCATAAATGTAATTTTGATCTTTGTATTTATAAAAGAAAAGAAATAGTATTTTTGTTATTTATATCAATGAGTTTCTTGATCATTTTATAGGTCTATCACATGTCAAAGTGTTATAGGGAAGTCAAAGAGTCAAAAGAAATGTTGAAGACCGTTAAGGGCATTTTACACCATGTATATTTATGTATGAGAGTCCAAGAAGTACCTCCAAGCCAAGTCACAAGCCTCCTCCATGCAACGACATCACGAAAGGAAGAAATATGAAGCATAGAAGTAAATTTGGCCTCAAGTCACCAATTCAGTCTCAAGCCGACCTAAAGAAGGAGCGGACCTCTATATATAAGGGTCATACGACCCCTCCAAAACAATGAAACTCACCTCTAAAATCAGCGAAGGAAAAGGAAAATTATAGGGCACTAAAAATGACAAAGAAGGAGCCTCTAGTTCAACGAAGAACAAAGGAAGAAAATTGAAGTTAATAGGGTTGTCTTAGGGCCTATTACAGTCACATGTGTGAATAAAAGGAGACTCCCTCTGCTATCATAACATCCCTCCTATTACAGTCATAAAAGTTTGTTGATTGGGCTAAGAAAGGAGTGCTTATTAGGCCTCTCACTCAAGCGAAGAAGAAGGCCACACAAGTGAAGGAAGGAGAGCAATCTACTATCATCTTATTCATGGAATCCCCTCACACATGCGAAGAAATAAGGCCACATTGTTGTTACATCATACCTGCAACTATATCTCAAGGAAGAGCTTGATTATAAGAGGGATAAGGTACTCTTCATAAGGGAAGGAGTCTACTAAGATCCTCCAATGGAATCTTAAATATAAGATTCATGACTTTCATAAAAAAACAGATGTCTTGATATGAATTCCATTCATGGCATTCAAGAAAGGATGATATGCTGGCAAGAAAAAAAAATGAAGCAAAAACAAAGAGGCAATCTCAAAAAGCTATCAAAGGAAGCAAATATGACCAAGGAAATAGTCAAGATGAGGTATTTATGCATCTATGATTTTAGTTTAAAATTCATGTCATCATATGTATTAATGAGCATGAGGGATGGCACCAAAAACATGGTCAAGAATAGGGAAGATTTTTTTCATTAATAACATGCTCGAAGGCATGATTTACACACCAATAAAGGTCAACATGAGAAATTCCCTCATAATAAGTATGAGATGGTTGACTAAACAACCTATAAAGAAGCATATGAGAAAATATATTAAAGATTAAAGAACACCATGGTCACTAGAAATTATCATCTGATAAATTCATTGAAGACATCTCCCGAAAGAAGGGTCGAGAACTCTGACAAAGGAAGAAAAAGACCAAAGGTCCCTTGACACTTAGAAAGGCCTTGGAGATATGAATATACAGGATATTGATTCAAGTCAACAAGATTTCATGATGGAAATCCATCTAGAAAAGTATTATTTCAATTAATTTTTTAGTAATATCGGGACAAAGTCATGGAGGGCTACTAGAACAAAGCATTGAAAATGCAAGTACAACTAAGCATTCATATGATGAATATTTCGGGCATAAGCATGATGAAAAAGAAGTAGTTATGTGATGAAAGACCCATACATGTATCAAGAAGGCCACTTTCCATAAAGGAATGACATGACGAACCAAGAAGGAAAGTGATTGATGGTCGATGCCCTACAAAGAAGAAGCTCAAATGAATTTCATGACATCGAGAAGAGAAGTTGACCAAGAAGCTAAAGGACCCACGAAGAATAAGTTGTTGATGTGTAGAAGATTCCCTAGCTAAAAGAGAGCTCTTACAAGTTCTTGATTAAAAGGGAACTTGGGCAAGTTCCTAATTGAGGGAGCTTGGGTACATTCCTTCAAGGAATGGGCATATCGTCCCCAATTGAGAGGAAGAGATAGACACAACATTCTTGTCTTCACTTTGGAAAAAGAATGGAGGATTGGGTAAACATCTGGCATCTGATGCTCTTTGAGGATGTGTAGGGCATCCAAGACAAGAGTATGCAGGAGGACCAATATTCTTTGAGGGTTGGGAACCCAAGATGAGAATATGCGAGAAGGTCATACTCAATGAACACCCGAGTGGATATGTACCTTGAGAGACAATGATGAAGGTGTCTATAGTCATTGGTCTCGCCAATATTGTTCACTGATCTAATGAAAGATAGATCTAATTATTGAATTGAGTATTTTGTGATCCATAACAAGTTTATGAGAAATGTTTTCGGCGATAATCACATCAAAATTCATTTTTCAACGTGTTTCGAACCAGCAAGTGTGGTTCATCATCACGATAAGATGAAGAACCAAATCATGGCAACAAATTAAATAGAGAGACTGATCATTCAAACGGATAGAAAGAAACAGCTAATTTTGACCAAAGGAAATGGCTAGAATAGACTGGACTACATCTAAATTTGACTAGACCAAGAATTATGGGGGAATTTATTAATTAGTTAATTAATTAATTATTTATTTAATTTGTTAGATTTAATTATTTTATTTAAATCTAAATGTAACTAAATATATCCATTAATAATTAACTAAAATTATTCATGAACCTAAATTAAGAGCATTAAAAAAAAAAATCCTCTTTATAATTTTAAAACTAAATCAACTATATGCAAAAACTTATATTATTATGGGATAAATTAAGTAAAATTAAAATTTTATTTATTAAATAATTAATTAGTTAAATTAAATTAGCTAACTTGTTTACCATGTATATTTATTTAAATAAATAAGTATGGTCTTCTTTTAATTTATATAAATACTCATATATGAAGGATTATGGAATAAGCTAGGATAAAAATATATAAATGATTATTAAATAATTAATTCTAACAAATTAACTAATTAATAAACTTTCCCCTAACTCTTGGTCCAGTATATTCTAGCCATTTCCTTTGGTCAAAATTAGATGTTTATTTCTAGTCATTTGAATGATAGGTCTCTCTATTTAATTTGTTGCCATGATCTAGTTCTTCCTCTTGTCCTGGCGATGAACCACACTTGCTGGTTTGAAACACATCGAGAAATGAATTTTGATGTGATTATCGCCGAAAACATTTCTCATAAATAGAGATAGATCTGTCAGTCAAGGCCTTGTTGTGGAAACAATGTTGGTGACTATGATGCTATAATAGATGGATTGACATATGATTTCTATTATGTAAATTCTTTAGGTTGAAAATAGCCAAACACCTTGTAATGATTTATGAATAAATCCCTATTTAAGAGTGTTGGTATATAATCCTAACATCTACATTTATTTTTTAGCCTAAGTATCCTTGACTTAACCACATGCACTAAAAATCATGTTCACACTTGGTTATTGGTAAACTAGCTCAGTGGGCCAACTTTCCCTTGTTTTTTGCCTTTAAAGGCTTAATATTATGGAAATATTGGTCCAACCACTTTCTTAAACCATTTATACATCTAAGTGCATGTTCACACTTAACCAACCTCATCCACTTGAGTTATTTGAGGATTGGCGCCACACACGAAGATTCCCCCTTTAATCAAGGGATTTGGTCCCCCAAACCATTTTAGCATGTTATAAAGTTTCCTTCCTTGGGAAATGCGCCCCTCATCATGCTTTCCTCTTGGCTCATAGTTGGCATAGGTTGTATTGAGTCATTGTTGCTATTTTAGGCCTCCCTTTAGCTTTCCCTAGCCTTTTCTAGTTTTTTCCTAGTTTTCTAGATTCGGCAATTTCTATATAACCACCTCTCTTTGGGATTAGTTTTTTGGTTGCTCATGTATTACTATTGTTCATTAATTTAATACATTTATTTACAGAGAAAATTCTTTCTCTCCTCTCTTGAATATCAGCAAATTATTTGTGTTTAATTTAACTAGAATTCTAGATTTATCGGAGTTTCTGCAAGAAGTCTACAAAGAGGGAGTGTGTAAGAAAGTGTAACTAGGTTCGGTATTCATAAATGTAGTTTTGATATTTGTATTTATAAAGGAAAATAAATATTATTTTTTTTATTTATATCAATGAGTTTATTGCTCATTGCATTGGCCTAGCACATGTCAAAGTGATATAGGGAAGTCAAAGAGTCAAAAGAAATGTTGAATACCCTTAAGGGCATGTTACACATGTATATTTATGTATGAGAGTCCAAGAAATACCTCGAAGCCAAGTCACAAACCTCCTTCATGCAACGATATCACAAAAGGAAAAAAAAATTTAAGCAAAGAAGTCAAGTCGACCTCAAGTCATCAAGTCGGCCTAAAGAAGGAGCATACCTCTATATATAAGGGTCATTCCACCCATCCAAAACAACGCAATTCACCTCTGGAATCAGCAAAGGAAAAGGACAAGCATAGGGTACAAAAAAGGATGAAGGAGCCTCTAGTGCAGCGAAGAGGGAAGGAAGAAAATCGAAGTTAATAGCGTTTTCTAAGGGCCTATTATAGTCACACGTGTGAAGAAAAGGAGGCTCTCTCTGATGTCATAACAGCCCCCCTATTACAGTCACAAAAGTTCATTGGTTGGGCTAAGAAAAGATTGTCTATTATGCCTCTCACTCAAGTGAAGATGAAGACCACAAAAGCGAAGGAAGGAGAGGAATCTAGTATCAGTTTCTTCTTCTTCTTATTATCAGTCTGTTAAGTCTATTACAAAATTTTACGACCCTTTCTAAAAAACATGAAAGGGTCTATAAATACTATACTAATCTAAATATCTATAAAACAGAAATGCTAACTAAGCTGATATCAATAAATTTTTGTTGCTATTTCTGCTGTTGATTTGAGGAGCTGGAGGATGATTCATTCTGTCGGCTGCTTTCCTTTGAATCTGAGCTGATTAATGGCAAACATTAGCTCAATTTCAGGAGGTTTATTGAGCCGCGAACTGAGCTGGGCAGTGTAGGTGGCATCTTGGATGTCGGGAATCATACATTGAATGGCATCTGTTAAGCATTTGAGGGCGGCTCTTTGTTCATGAGGCTTGACTAGGAAGTGCCAATACATTTCCATGTTTAAACTGTTAACTCCGGCGATTAATCTTCCTCTGCTTTCTAACTCTGGATAACACGTTTGCTCCAATGCATTCGCTATAACAACCTTTCCAGGTGGACACTGGGAAATCATGTTTGCTATGTAGAGAGTATCGTTAACTAGATCAACCAAATTGTTAGAAGTTAATCTACACCTTGAAGCTGCTCTCTCTGCCTTTAACACCTATGTGTGCCATTCTGTGAACAGGATATCTTTATGAACCTCGAGTATCCTTGGCAAATTGGAGGCTTTTCCCGACTTTGAATCTTGCCATTCAAGATATGCGGTAATGGCTTCATCGGCTTGATTCAAGTCATCCCTTGCTTTCTCTACTTGCTCATTTATGGATGTAGTCAATTCGCAGAGTGGCTCCGCTTGAGAGAGTTGTTGAGACAAGAGTTTAACTTGCGCTATCAGCGCATTGTTGATCAACATTGCCTCTTTCCTGAATTCCATTATCTGTGAATCTCCTTTGATATTCTCTAGCTGCGTTGTTATTTGAGCGATATGCTCATCCTTGGTTTTCACCAATTGCTCATTCGCTGCTTTTAATTGCTCCAAAGCCTCCGTTAATTCATTTTGTTTCTAGATCGCTGCCTGATTAATCCTCTGTTTCTCTTCCTCCAATTACTGAGCCAATTGGCTATTTATTTGCTGCTGCTCCACTAACTGTTCGTCTGCATGCGCTGTCCTCTGTTGTTGTGCTGCTAACTGCTCCTCGGCTTGTATTACCCTCTGTTTTATCTCAGCTAATTCTGTTTGTAACGTGGAGATTTCCTGGTCTTTAGTCTTTAATAAAAGACTTACCTCCGATGCTTTATCGATGGTTGCAGCTGAATAAGCTCCAGCGTACTGTGACAATTTAGTCAGATCATCGGAGGGAACCAGTTTCTCCTTCCACACTACATTACCCATGGCCATTTGTTCTGGAAAGATAGAAGGTTAATCAAGCCTTCGTCTCTTCCTCGATTGTTTTACCACTGCTCTGTGCCTTGGGCTGTAGAAGACATCCAATGGAGGAATATCTTCTACTTGTAGAGTGATTTGGTCGCTAGGACCTTTGGGAATTACTTCAATATCCTTAGTTTTAGGTGGGCCGCTCGTTCTGCTTAGAACCTGAGATGAGGTATCATCCTGTACATTGCTGGTTTTAGGAGTATCGGTACTTTGTGAGTCTTTTCCTCCACTGATAATGGTGTTGAACTGCTGCCATTCCTTTTGCAATTTGGGGTCTGTGATAGCACCCATGTTAGTATCGGTGGTGGTCTGTTTAGACTGATACTCCTTCAGCAATTGTTCTTGTTTTTCCTTTTCTTGCTGCTCCTGTTCCTTTTGCCGCATCTCCGCCTGCTCTCTTTGCTGGTTGTCCTCGTGCTCTTTGCGCTGTCTATCTTCCTGCTCTTTCCTTGAGCGCTCTTCTTGCTATTTCTTCAGCTTCTTCTCTTGGTCTTTCTTTTGTTGCTCCTCCTGCTCATTATTATTGGCTTTCGTTGTAGCAGGAGGTTCCTTTGTCCGTTGTTGGCTAGGCTCGCTTGATGATGCTGCTTGGGTTGGCATTAATAAATCTAGAGGCAGAGTTTGCAACCTCTACTCTCTGAGTTTATTAAACTCAATTAACCCTTCATCATTGTATCGCATCTTGGCGATTTCTTTGGCTTGACCTATCAATTCGACTGAGGAGAAAACATCATCAAACATATCTTCTTTATGATCAAATGTTGCTAATTTGGCATGCTCCAAAGCGGCATATGCAGTTCGTTTTGGGTCGAATGCTCTATTCGGAATTGTAGCAAGATTTAGAGCTTGAATCTTCGTGGCCTCTTTTTCCGCATGTTTTAGATCATGCAGGGTGAAGACTCCACATCTGAAGGGAAAATTAGGCCAGCCCCTTTTCTTCTCCTTTTTGAGAGTCTGTGTGGTACTCTCAGCTGTAATCTGGTATGCAATTTCCCTTGCTAGCAATTTGTCAGGGACATATAAGGGGAGGACATGAGGATTGGCTTGGCTGCCAAAGACTCTAAAATAAGTAAAATACTCTTCACCAAACCATATAGCCATTGCTGGCAAGTCAAAAGAGGCTAGGTAGGAGATCCTTGGAATAGGCTTATCAAAAATTGAATAATAAACAGGAACCATGAAACCATTACAAATCTGATACAAGTGGTTTTTATAGGATGACTTCCACATCTTGCGATGGTAAATATGAATGGGCGAGGGGTCCTGGGCGGTCCACCTCCAACCAAGAATAGGGAATTCGGAATTAAAACACAAGGTATCTAGGATATATGCACTATAGTAGAACCGGGGAATTTTCCTCTCAGTGACTCTAGTTTTATTCCTAAAGTCACTAACAGCTACTGCTAGCTTATCCGAAAGGATAGTAGCCCAATCCATAATCGTGTTGTTCACTGTCGCCTCCATGAGAGGAACCATCTCAATGGTAAAAATGGCAGAGTCGTGTAAACCCCACAACCTACACATCATTATACCAGCGTAGTAATAAGGAGAACATAAAGAGTCGACCGAGTACTTACCGGAGGATTCATGCTTGTGTTTATTTGGATTTTGCCTCCAGTCCTTGATAGGTTCGGACTCAATTTCATTCTCGCGTGCGAACTTCTCCAATAAGGCGCTATTGTATACCTTCTCCGGCTTAGGCAAATGATACATTTGCCTCAGATCTTCTGGCTTAAATGACCCATAATCCTTCCATCCCTTGTGCTGAAAGTTCTGTCTGTGATGGGGATTTCTTCAATTGCCCATCTCACAACATCGGTAAATGGGAGAATTTGCTCCCTTGCTGCTATCCTATGGAGGAAGGAATCAGCCAAATCCTTGAGAGTGCATTCCGACTTCTTCAATGAATCCGCGGTAGCTTCTTCTACCGTCTGCGTTGGTTTCTTGGCCTCAATCAAGTCATAAGTTCCTTGCCAAGTTACTCTGGCGAGGCCTGCACATGTGGTGTCGGATATTAGGCCCTTTTTGCTGTTTACTACGGCTTGTCCTGCAGCTGGTGGGTGGGAAACACCTACAACTTTCTTCGACTTTTTACCCATCATGCCCGAATTCCTGTGTAAGATTGTATTCTGCATAGAGAAGCAATTTTTGGCATAACACAGAGATAGCAAATAAAACTCACAGTTGATAGCAAATGAATAAATGAACGCTGATATACTTTGCTTTTGTAAAATCGGCGCGGAGACAATCTATAGGCAGATCTTAGGACATGGATCCATTAAGTGACCGTATAGAGTCTGCCACCTTATAAATGCCCATTATATCAATATTTGGTCGAAAGATCTCTTAAAGCATGCAATGGACGTATTGGCGGCCGAGCGGGAGTGATTATGCCTTAAATAACATTAAATCGGGCTTTCCAATCACTTTAACAGCTTTCTATCGAAAATCGTGCCTTATCGCATCGCATTGGGGGGAATAACATGACTGGCTTTAGCAATGCCTTGAGTATCGCCGATCGCCGATTGCGATATCGCATCGGCGAAAGGCATATGCGCATTAAGAATGAAACAAGGGGACCCGCCGATCGCCGATTGCGATATCGCATCGGCGAAAGGCATATGGGCAATGATTTTAAAATAAAGGGGATGTGCCGATTGCCGATCGCCGATAGCTTATCGCATAGGGGCTTTGATATGGGGTGCCTTAGTGGTGCATTTGGGTATCGCCGATCGCTGATCGCCGAACACTATATCGCATCGGCGGAAAGTCTTTAAGCCATTTGTTGCATCCTTCATGTTATTGCGATATGCGATCTTGCGATCACTTTATTGCAATAACCCAATATTTGCTTTATTTCCTTTTTTAAATAGATATTGCTTTAAGGGGTTATTCATAAAGCGCTCCTTTGTTTATCGGACTTTTATAAAGTAAAAGTTTTGATATCAATTTTATTTTTAAAGGGAACCATTTCATATTTTAATGTCTTTTATGAATAAAAATAATATGAAATGGGGGGTTGTTTGCAAAGCACAACAATTGGCGATTCATTGGAAGAACCAGTTATCTCTGGAAAAATCAAAAATACTTTAAACTTTTTTGAAAATAGAGTTCCAACTATAAAGGAAAATTCTGATATAACTAGGTATCTATGCATTCTGAATATCATAGAAGTAATTTTGCTAACTTCCTCCTTTTGCTAATTTGAAATTGATACATTTTTAAGTTTCAAATAGGCCTCTGTTGGTTTATAATGATAAAAATAGAAAAAATCTCTCCAAATCAGCCTTTATAGTAAACTCGCCTGTCATAGGTAGAGCCTCTGCTACCAGCAAACGTTTATAGTCTCGACAGGGATACCTTTTAACCATATAATTGTTCATTGTCCCATCCAATTAAGAGTATGATTATCAAAATGAATTCAAAACATGCTTTCATATTTTGTTCATCTTTCTTTTTTCTGTTATTAACAAGATAAAAAGCCATTGCCCTGGTTTGATGGCCAGCTATTGACAATGCCATTCACTGATAGTAATCTAACTGAACAAGCTAGCTCGTGATGAGACTCCTTGTCTTGAAATTTTAAGCCATTACTCTGTTTTGGTATGCAGTATTGGTAATGTCAGTTAGGCTATTTCCCTATGAACATGGTAAGCAGGCTTGTAATAAGACCTCTTATCTTTAATATCTTTATATTTTAGAATTACACTCTGAAAAATCATAATCTTTAATGAATGGGATGGACAATCTCTTCTTTGGGAATCAATGGATGACAGGTTAAGAGTTGAAGATGCTGATATTGAATTGACTTCTATCTCTGATATTGATAACCTTTTGAGACCAATTTGAAAACAAAAAATGACTCTCATTACTTTTATGCTCTAAGGAGGAGTTGATCAAACTTAATTTGTGATTTCAGAATACAATGATACCTAATTTCCCAAAATTATCTCTTTTGGTTGAAAGTTCTATTGTTTGAAAGAAAATATTCATGATATTTCTATGAGACAATTTTTCAAATATAGTGAAAGGTCAATGGAATATGCCTTTAAACTTTATTTCCTAAAACCTACAAACTAAGAAAAATCCTACAGAAACAAGAAGGGAGAAGGGGTCACCTTCTCAATTGAAGAACTTTTTTAGGATAAGGTCACCTGTTAAATCTTGCAATAGAAAGGTTGAATGGCCTATTTTCTCACAGATCTGAAATGGTCCAAGCCACAACTTTTGGAACTTGGTGTGTTTGCCTTTGTCCTCATGGGCTTTATCCCATTTCAAAACTAGATCGCCAACTTGTAATTGTTTTGACCCTGATGAAGCTGAATCAAAACCTGCTTTGATGATTTGTTGATGTTTGGCATGGGTATCCTTAGCCTTTTCTCTCTCTTCTTCTAGTTTTAAGATTTGATCATATCTGAGCTGAATAGAAGAGGAAGGAGCTTCTTCGGTGAACTGTACTAGGGCTAAAGAAGGAAGAACAAGATTTGTAGGCAATATTTCTTCCTTTCCATATACAAGATTGAACGGAGAGGTTCCTATGGAAGCTTTCTGTGTTATCCTATCAGCCCATAATGCAAAGACTAAGGATTTATGCCAATTCCTATGATTTTGTTCGATTGTTCGTTTGATAATTTTGATCAGATTCTTGTTAGTGGACTCTGCCAAACCATTACCCTGAGGATAGTAATTAGCAGAATACTTTAACTTAAATCCTCTTTTTATAGCAAAATCGATCATAGAATTGCCTAAGAAATAAGAAGCGTTATCAAAAACAAGAGCAGTTGGGACACCAAACCTGGTAATGATGAATTGGTCAATGAATTCAATGATCGCTTCAGAATTTGTTGTTTTCAAAGGGACTGCCTCAACCCACTTAGTGAAATAGTCGGTAGCAGTGAGAATATACCTATGCTGCTTGGAAGAAGGTGGATTAATTTCCCCAATGATATCCAATCCCCATTGCTCGAATGGTTGTTCAATGTTAACTGGTTGCAAAGGGAAAGCTGATTTTCGTTGTCTTCCACTAGCAGTTTGGCAATTGAGGCATTTCCTTACATACTCATGGGTGTCTCTAAAAAGAGTTGGCCAATAATACCCAGCATGAATAATCTTGTGAGCTGTTGTGTCAGCTCCAAAATGTCCTCCTGCTAGTCCATCATGTAACTCCTGCAACACCTTTTGGGCTTCAGTTTTCTCAAGGCATCTCAGCAAAATAGAATCATAATTCTTCTTAAAGAGCACATTATCAATAATTGTAAAACTCTTTGCTTTTAACCTGATGGCCCTTTTGCTTTTGTAAGATAAATGTGGAGGAGCATGACCATTCTTTAAATAAAATATCAAATCTGCATATTGAGATTCAGAATCAGTGACACTTACCTGATTGATTTCTTCAGTTGGACTAGTGTCGCTTGATTCGGTAATGTTGGAAGCTCCTGCCAATATCCTGCAAAAACCTTGGCCCCTAACAATCTTTGCCGGCCTAATTTCTAAGTCATACTCTTGAAGCGTTGTGACCCAATTTTCCCTTTTTTCGCCCAGTTCTTTTTGTATTAATAGTTGCCTAACAGCTAGGAAAGGAACTATTACTTTTGTGTGGGTTTTGAGAAGGAAGGGTCTATAATGTTTGACTGCTTTAAACACAGCAAACGCTTGTTTCTCGACATCAGAGTAATTCAATTCGGCACCCTGAAGATTTGAGCTAAAAAATGAGATGGGTGCCTCCAAATTATGATCATTCAGTTGAGTAAGTATTGCTGCATATGAAGAACTAGATGCGATAGTATACAAGGTGAAAGGATTAGAGAAATTTGGAGTAATTAAGGAGGGGGCGTTGATAATGGATTGCTTTATCAAATCAAAAGCTTCTTTTTCTACTAATCCCCACTTAAAGATTGCATTTTTCTTAATCATTGCCTGGAGGGGCAAAATAATTTGAGAAAAATCAGGCACAAATCTTTTAACAAAATTAATCTGGCCAAGAAATGACTGCATCGATTTCTTATTGTGCGGGAATGGGATCTCAGAAATCTCTTTGATTCGATCGGGATCAATATAAATGCCATCCCGAGAAACAAAAAAACCCAGGAGTTTCCCTTGGTCAAGAGCAAAGAATGACTTTTTGGGGTTAAGAGAAATTCCATATCTTTTACACCTTTGAAAGATCTGGTTTAAGTCATGTAAATGATTATGCATGTCTTTAGAAAACACAGTTATGTCGTCTAGGTAGACGACCACTGTTCGATTTATCAATCCCCTAAAAGCAGTGTCCATAGCTCTTTGGAAAGTCGCTCCTGCATTTATAAGTCCAAAAGGCATTTTTTGATATG